>JAODOC010000001.1:13829473-13846023 GCA_027575955.1 Nemapteryx nenga | reverse complement strand
AGCTGGGATAGGCTCCAGCTTGCCTGCAACCCTGTAGAACAGGATAAAGCGGCTAGAGATAATGAGATGAGATGAGACGTATGATACCAGTGGTTCCATCATGTAACATTCGTCATAAGCTCTTGTCAAGTACAAGTGAGTTTTAAGTCACTGCTCTGCCAGTCAGGCATGGTCAGCGACATGTCTCCTTCATGGGCTGTTCCAGCACAGGTAGTGATGCACAGTCATTGGTTTGTCAGATTGTCTGGGCTGCAGTGGACTGGTCACTGACCCCGTGCTGCAAACTCCAGTCTAAGATAACACATTATCAACCAGTCTGCTCATAAGAAATAGAAGAAGTATTTACACTTACTCTAGCTAAGCTTTGGCTGGATCGAGTCAAAGTAAGAAAAAAAGGCACTGTTCATCATCAGTGTCGCAATTCTCAAGATTGAACTGAATCACTGTTCTGAATCATAAAATGAATCACCTAAAGCACATAAAATCTGCATGCCATCTTGCAACAAGTTTTACCTCAAAATAGCCCAAATATATCCCTTCCATCCATCCATCCATCCATCCATCCATTTTCTAACGCTTATCTGGGTCCGGGTTGTGGGGGTAGCAGCCTAAGCAGAGCAGCCCAGGCTTCCCTCTTCCCAGCCACCTCCACCAGTTTTTCCGGGGGAATACTGAGGTGTTCCCGGGCCGGACAAGAGATGTAATCTCTCCAGCATGTCCTAGGTCTGCCCCAGGGTCTCCTCCCAGTGGGGCATGCCCAGAGAACCTTCCTTGGGAGGCGTCCAGCTGAGGTGCCTGAACCACCTCAACTGACTCCTTTCGATGTAGAGAAGCAGCAGTTCTACTGAGTCTCTCCCAAATGACCAAGCTTCTCACCCTGTCTCTAAGGGAGAGCCCAGCCACCCTGCGAAGAAAACTCATTTTGACCGCTTGTATCTGCTATCTCAATCTTTTGGTCACTACCCACAGCTCGTGACCACAGGTGAGGGTGGGAAAGTTGATGGACCAGTAAATTGAGAGCTTTGCCTTTTGGCTCAGCTCTCTCTTTACCACAACAGACCGGATCACTGCTGAAGCTGCCTCAATCCATCTGTCCAACTCCCACTCCCCCCTGCCCTCACTCATGAACAAGACCCTGAGATACTTAAACTCCTCCACTTGAGGTAGCAACTCCCCCCTGACCACAAAGTAGGCACTCCACCTGTTTCCGGCCGAGCGCCATGGCCACGGACTTGGAGGTGCTGATCCTCATCCCAGCCGCTTCAGATATGGCGGCAAACCGTCCCAGCACATGCTGTAGGTCACAGATTGATGAAGCCAACAGGACCACCACATCCACAAAAAGCGGAGACGTGATCCTGATGCCACCAAACCGGACACCTTCTGCCCCTTGGCTGCGCCTAGAAATTCTGTCCATAAAAGTTATGAACCAGTGACAAAGGGCAGCCCTGGCAGAGTCCCACATGCACCGGGAACGAGTCCGACTTACTGCCAGCAATGAAAACCAAACTCATGCTCCGGTCATACTGGGTCCAAATGGACCGCAGCAGTGGGCCCTGAACCCCATATTCCCGAAGCACCCCCCACAGGGCAACCTGAGGGACATGGTCGTGAGCCTTCTCCAGGTCCACAAAACACATATAGACCAGTTGGGCAAACTCTCTTGCACCCTCCAGTACCCTTGCAGTGTTCCTTGACCATGACTAAAACTGCATTGTTCCTCCTGAATCCGAGATTCAGCTATCGACCAGACTCTCCTCTCTAGCACCCCAGCATAGGCTTTCCTGGGAAGGCTAAGAAGTGCGATCCCCCTATAGTTGGAACACACTCTCCAGTCCCCCCCCAAGGGGGACCACCACCCCAGTCTGCCAATCCAGAGGTACTGTCCCCAACCTCCATGCAGTGTTGAAGAGGCGTGTCAGCCAAGACAGTTCAACATCATCCAGAGCCTTCAGGAACTTAATTCAAATCTCATCCACCCCCGGAGCCCGGCCACCGAGGAGCTTTTTAACCACCTCGGCAACCTCAGCCCCTGTGATAGGCAAGTCCTCTCAAACACCCTTAGACTCTGCATCCTCCTCGGACGACATGAAGGTGGGATTGAGGAGATCCTCGAAGTATTCCTTCCACCACTGGATGATGTCCCCAGTTGAGGTCAACAGCACTCCATCCCCACTGTAAACAGTCAGTACAGAGCACTGCTTCCCCTTCCTGAGCCACTGGACGGTTTGCCAGAATCTCTTCGAGGCTGACTGAAAGTCACTTTCCATGGCCTCACCAAACTCCTCCCACACCCGAGTTTTTGCTTCAGCGACCACCAGAGCTGCGTTCTGCTTGGTCCGTTGGTATCGTTCAGCTGCCTCTGGAGACCCACAAGCTAATCAAGCCTGATAGGACTCCTTCAGCTTGACTGGTCCCCTCACCGCAGGTGTCCACCACCGGATTCGGGGATTACTGCCATGACAGTCACCAACAACCTTGCAGCCACAGCTCCACACGACTGCCTCAGCAATGGAGGTACGGAACATGGTCCACTCTGACTCAATGTCCCTATCCTCCCCCGATATGCAGTTGAAGCACTGCCGGAGGTGGCAGTTGAAGATCCAACGGATGGGAGCCTCCACCAGACGTTCCCAGCATAGCCTTACTACACATTTGGGCCTATCAGGTCTGTCTGGCCTCCTCCCCCACCATCTGATCCAGCTCACCACCAGGTAATGATCAGCTGACAGCTCTGCTCCTCTCTTCACCCGAGTGTCCAAGACATACGGTCACAGATCAGATGAAATGACTACAAAGTCAATCATCGATCTACAGCCTAGGGTGTCCTCATGCCACATGCACTTATGGACACTCTTGCGCTCGAATATGGTGTTCATTATGGCCAAACTGTGCATGGCACAGAAGTCCAACAACAGAACACCGCTCGGGTTCAGATCGGGCAGGCCGTTCCTCCCAATCACACCCCTCCAGATCTCACAGTCATTGTCCACATGAGCACTGAAGTCCCCCAGTAAAACAATGGAGTCACCTCGTGGTGCACTGTCTAGTACCCCACTCAAGGACTCCAAGAAGGCTGGGTACTCTGAACTACCATTTGGCGCATAAGCGCAAATGACAGTCAGAGACCGTTCCCCGACCCAAAGGCGCAGGGAAACGACTGTCTCATATACTGGGGAGAACTCCGATGTTAGCACACCGAACTGGGGGGCTACCAATGGTCCCACCCCTGTCTGGTGCCACTCACTCTTGGCAACTCCAGCATGGCAGACAGTCCAACCCCTCTCCAGGAAATTGGTTCCAGAGCCCAAGCTATGTGTTGAGGTGAGCCCAACTACAGTATATCTAGTTGCTACTTCTCAACTTCATGCACAAGCTCAGGCTCCTTCCCCACCAGAGAGGTGACATTCCATGTCCTGAAAGCCAGTTTTGTCAGTTGGGGATCAGTACGCCAGGGCCTCCGCCTTTGGCTGCCACCTGATCCACAATGCACTGGATCCTTGCAGCACCTCCTGTGGGTGGTGGGTCCACAAGAGAGTGGTTCTGTGTTGCTCATTCGGGCTAGGCCCAGCCAGGCCCCACAGATGTAGGCCTGGCCACCAGGCACTCGCTGATGAGCCCCTCCCCCAGGCCTGGCTCCAGGGTGGGGCCCTGGTATCCCTGGTCCGGGCAAGGGCACTCAGATCCTTGCTGTTTCTCTCATAATGGTCTGCATAACTACTCTGTCTGACCACTCATCTAGAACCTGTTTGCCTTGGGAGACCCTACTAAGGGCAAATGCCCCCGACAACATAGCTCCTAGAATCACTGAGGCACTCAGACCCTTCCACCATGTTAAGGTGGCAATTCAAGGAGAGGCCAGTTAGATGAGGCTGGAGTATATAACTGTATCCAGGAGGACAAGCTTCATTTCATGCTATATATTCATTTGGCTTAATCCAAGTTTTTGTTCAACACAGTACATTAAACTCCTGATCAGTAATAAGTTCATTAACAATCAACACTTTAGCTGTAAGAGATCTAATATTTAAGAGTCCTACCTTTAGATCAAAGATGCTGGCAGTGGCTGTACAGTCAGTATGATCCAATTTTATATTAATTAGCTTACTAGAACAAACTGAGTATTTCTACTTTTTTGTTTAGCTTGGGGATCAGACACAGTCTCGATGTAGTGGATCCTGAGTGACTACTCTGTGCAGCTAGCAGACAGTCAGTTTAGCCTGTTTGTCTGCTCTCTGGCCTTGGCTCTGGATTGTCAGAAGTTAACTAGATCTGTTCTGAAACTATGAGCTATGCTACAAGAAATGAGAGCAGCACCTTCCTGAGTGGGATGGATACCATCCCGCCCTAACAGGCCAGCAGTGCCCTCAAAATTAGCCCAATTATCTATAAAGCCCACACTGTTTTGCAATGTCTTCACTTCCTGTAGAGACTGAAGGGAGCCAGCCATCCATCACCCATCTTCACCACCTTCTATGAAGGAACTGTGGACATCATTCTTGCCAGCTGTATTACTGTGTGGTTTGTGAACTGCAAAACACTGGAATGCAAGACCCTACAATGCATAGTGAGGACCACTGAGAGGATCATAGAGGTCTCCCTCCCCTCCATCCAAGACATCTTCCAGGCACGCTGTATATGCAAAGCCTCTGCCATTGTGAAGGACCCCTTCACTCCTCCCACAAACTGTTTGACCCTCTGCCATCTGGTGTATTCATTGATGCTCCTTGTTTCATCCTGGATCAAGGTTCTGGCACTCATGAATCCTCACTCTCCTTGTTTCCATGCCTCATAATGTCTCAGGGTATTGAACTTCAGGTGGAACCCTCCATGCATTGTGAGGATTTTTGTGTCTTGACATCAGCTGCATCTATCTACTCTTGTGGCCAGCTTATTATTCCAGCTAGGTATCTGATGACTGTTAGGGAATGCATGCTGATGGCTTGGATCTTATTCCTACCATTGCATTGGCATCTCAGAACCTGTCTTGCCCTCTGGAGGTATTTGATTGTGGCTGACCTCCTTGTATCCTCATCATGGCACCCATTGACCTGTGGTACTCATAGCTGTACTGTATATCTGTGACCCTGCCTTCTGGATCTCCTTCCCTCTCCTTGCCACCATGTGTCCACACTTATCCAGTCCAAATGACATCCAGAGGTCCCCACTGTAGATCCTGGTGATATGTACAGTGAGTCAATATTTTGTTCACTCCTGGTGAACAGCTTGATGACATCCATGTATAGGTTGTGGCTGGTGGTCCCTCCACTCCTGAATCTGTATCCATATTCACTCTTTGTGATGATCTGGTTGAAAGGGGCAAAAGGCCTGTGCAGAACAGCAGTGGGGACAATAAGGGTACGACACTCTCAAACTACCAGCCAATAACCTGCCTACCCACAACATGGAAGCTACTCTCAGGCATCATAGCAGCTAAGTTGAATGGGTACATGAGTCAATACCTTGGTATATGCTGTACTTCACTTGATAATGACTTGTGTGATGGCCTTGGAGTTGGACTCTAGTGTTGTTTTCCACAGCTGCAATGAGTTCTTGATGAAGGCTTTCAGTGCACTGTTAGCCTTGTATATTGCCAAACACTCCGATATCCACGTGTGGGGCATTGAGTCATCGGCTTTCTTGTAGTCAATCCAGGCAGTGCTCAGGTTCAGGGCTGATGAGAAAATTGTAGATTAAAATGCAGATGTCAGGAAATTAACAATTACTCTTATGAACAACTTGGTATGGGTGCCTGTTGATAGCAGCTCACTTATTTGTGCTTCCAGGTGATAATGGAGTGCTGTTATAACTTCTTCAGCCAGTAGGTGTGGATCATGTCAGGCCCTGGTGCTGTCCAGTTCTTCATGCCTGAGACTCCTTGTTGGATGTCTGCCTTTGTAATTGTAACTGGTCCCTGTTCTGGGAGGTGACTATGGTCTGCTCTTAGGTTCACCATACGCTTGGTATTGGTGTTGTGTGATGCCATTTTCTCCCATATGGCCTTCTAGTATTTCTCAGTCTCAGCTTTAGGTGGATCTGTCCTTGTGTTATGTCCTTGCAGCTGCTTGCACGAGTGAGTAAAGCAAATGAGTGATATATTTTTCAACATGAGAAGATAAACTTCATATCTTCGTGCCATCGCCTAATGTTCTTTATATTATATGGACACATCCACAAAAAAAGATATACAAGTTAATAAAAATAATTTTAATTTTGAACTGGTATTTTAACAACACACATCCAGTCAGTGGGAAAACATTGGGAATGATGTCATTGGAGTGAAATGTCAGGAAATATGTCACTCAGATCCTCTATGTAGTTTGTATGAAAAAAAAATGTGTGTGTGTGTGTGTGTGTGTGTGTGTGTGTGTGTGTGTAAAACAGAGCTTAAGAATGTAGAAATGTAGAATCCTTTGTTAATTGTGGGATATTGAGTATGATATTGAGCAAAACATCTGACCAAGCTCTTGGCTTTGATGATATGATATATTTGGCAGTGAATTTCTGAGTTTATGGTGCATAACTATTCACAAAACATTTCATGAAAGTCCTGGAAAGTTTCTATAACTCTCCTGAAAGTAGTTTTATCACAATAACAAAGTGAATAAAATTCAACAGCCATCCAACTTTGATGTTTAAATCTGAAATGAGCCTCCTTTTAGGCCACTGAAAAGGTAAAAATTTATAATGTCTATATCAATGGGCTTTAAACACTTTGAAGTCTTGTACTGATTATTTAAAAATTAAATGAAAACTATTTTTGCAAGTGAAATTTAGTGATGGAATGCCAGCATTTAACTAATTTGGTTGGGCTTATGTCATTTTTTCTTATTCTCCCATATTTATATCTGATGTTGCTGGAGTGCGGTGACATTGGCCATGACTTAAAAAATCTGGCAGTGCAGCAGTGTTTTATTTATCTTTTTTATTTTTTTAAAAACTCATTTGGGTTCAAAATTGCATTTACATTAACACATTATGTGACTAGCTCTTTGCATTGGCACATTGCCCAATTTGTATTTTGTAAGTCAAGGCTCAAAAAACAATTCTAATGTACTCTGATATTCATACTTCACCAGTAACTGGACCTTTCTTGTTCACTACTAGATGCATGTTTATAATAAGACCTATAAAAAAAAAATTGTTTCCAGTCGCCCACCTGACCTTGCAATTTCCGAAATGTTGAAAAAATACAAGCAGTCCTTTTTTTTTTTTAAGAGGTTCATGCTTTGCAAATGATGGAAAATGTTTACTGCTGCTCAGAAACGATCATGGCTATAGGCACAGACATATTAGATGTATCACATGACTACAGTGATAACATGCAGGAGTTCAACGTAATTCTAGCAGAAGACCAACTTGGCAAAATGGAGACAAACATAACAAAAACACATGCGATATTCAATCTCCACCTGCTTGAAAATCCTTTTCAGACATAGCCAATATAAAAACCAATAAAAAATGGAATTCTACCATACTTATCCCTCCATGCAAAATTACAGTCAGAAATCACACACCAGCATTTGTGTATGTCTGCAATTATACTATGACTGAAAAAGGCACTCAAGTCAGTGCAGACATCTAACTTGAAGATCTGCTGGAAATGTTTGTACATTGATTCAGTAAAACTGTCATGTAAGTGGCAACAGATAGACATAATCACTGGAAGAGTGTGTTTATTATGGATACAATAAGTAGGCATACAGTCCAAAATGTTTAGAATGGTCAGACAAAATCAGAAGACAAGCAAGGGTCATATGTACAGACAGACTAGTAGATACAGACACAAAAGGCAAAATACAAGTGTTAGTCAAAAACCAGAGCAATAATACAAACAAAGGCTTGGTAAGGTCACACACAAGTGTACTGAGCAGTTACTTCGCAAAGTCTGTGTTCAGCATCCTTGTAAAGCTACGGTTACACTACAGCTAGCAGTGCTTTGCAATAGGTTATTGATGAAAATGAGGTGTTTTGGTAATAATGCATGCTGATATACAGGCAAGTTAAAAGTTGTGGTCACACAGCAGGCAAACACTTGACCGTCATGCCTTCACATGCTCGAGTGGTCACACTTGCTCACTCACAGGACCCAGTCATTATAGAAAACATCTGATGCTGATTTGAGCATAATCAGCTCAGGGATATAAGGACAAAGAAGCTTTAAGTATTATCATTATCACTGTAACTTTTGTTTCTAGCCATGTTTATGACTCTGCTTTCTGTTTAGTTTGTGTTTTGTTTTTGTAAATATCATGCCTGCTAATAAACACTCTTCCTGCACTTAAATCCATCTACCGCTGCATACCTGACAGAATACTTGCAAAGTCTCTGAAAAAAAGCATCCTTGTATGTGCATGCTGATTGTGCTCAAATCAGCATCAGGTGTTTCCCATCACAACTGGGTCCCAAATGCTTGCACAACATGCTCCAGAAGGTCCCTAAATGTAAATGCACTTTTTAAATCTCTGAGAAGTTTAGGCTATGCTGAGCCGCTGTGTTGATGAGGCTCCTGTAAGCATCGGGGACATGGATTTGAGACAAATACATCTCAAGAGGCTCAAAGAAGGTTCCCCGAGCTTTGGGAAATATTCCCAAACCCATCTGTGTGTATTTGCTGCTTAGTTTGCCAATGAAAACACCACCAAATTTCAATGCATGCATTGAATTTTTTTGCAATGTTTTTGGCCACTCACAAGGTGGAGACACAACAAAAAACAGCTCGCGAAGCTTAGAGAACAGGTGCTGTGTATTGCACGATTGGTGCCGATGCTACCAATTTTTCTTTGCCAAATATTCGCAAACTCATTGCGAGCTGTAGTGTGACCAGGGCCTAAGTGGACCCTGATTGTGCTCTAATTCAGGACAGGTGCTTGTAATTAGTGCTTGAGGTGCACACTGCTTTTTGAGAGTGCAACTGCGTTGGCATGAGTGATAGTTCGCAAGCACAGATGTGACAAAAACATTATTTTAATGAATATTAAAATGAATCTATTTCATGTAATTTTAAAATAAGAACTGAAATTGACATATTATTGACATATTATTGGATGTTATTATTTTGAGGGGTCACTGAATTTGAATATTCTCTCACTTCATGCTCATGCTTTCATTGTGGAACTAATAAAGCAGACCATTATGAATTTTTGATGTTGCATTTGTATGATTAAACATCGGGCAATGGTGTATGAACAAAGAAGAAAAACACCTCAAAAAGTATTCATTTTCATTTTATTTTCATGAAATCCTGCAATCATGCACATAATTAAAAAAACATTTCCATGCATCATAACTCAATTTGATATTGGTTAACACCAAATTGTTTGTGCGTACCAATTTAAAGAAAAGAAAAATAATAATTTTAAAAATCTGACATCCTACCCTCAATTTTTTTTTTTGAGGTTGTGACAGGAAGCACACTTTTTTTTTAAATTAGGCCTAATCTGATGTTCCAATACAGACAAATTCCACAGACTATTTATATTTGCCAATAATGTACAGAAATTAATGATGGATATGACTGGATTACGCTATAATATCAAAGTAAAAGTATGGTCAGATCCTGGGAGGCTTTACATGTTTTTGTTTGGTCAAGAATGATGAGTGAACATTGCAGCAACATGCCTCTTGATGATATACCCATTAAAACTTTATTTATTTATTTATTTGCAAATACTTCACTCTTCACCAGGTTACAGCCTGCATCTGTAATCACCTGTTACTTATACTTTTATTTTTGCATTTTCATTCAGAAAGTGAAAATATGGTTTACATTTTTCATTTGGCTCATACTCCTTATCCAAAGCACCCATACTGTGTTCCAGAAAAATCAATATGTAGGACTGAGTACAGTATATGCTGCTAATTAGAGTTCACTGGCCTGACTTGTCCACTTTGTGAATTGCAATTTCACTGTAGCTGTCAAGGTCTTTTCCATTTCCATTGACAGGGCTTTTGTGGTTCAAGAGAGAGCCAAATGTCCAATAGCATTTAATTGCCTGGTTTTATCGTGGCCACAGAGAAGTAATAGCTATTCAGCAATTCTGTCCACATGATGGATTCTGCTGATGGCTGGAGGCTCAACAGAAGCATGGGTGTATGTGTGTTGGAGGATTTATGGATGAGACAATGGGTTAAGGAAGTATGAAGTGTGCAGACAGTCAAAAGGTAGCAATAAAAAAAAATTAAATTAAAACTTTTTGATCTTGGGAGAAAGCACAGTGCAAATATGCAATATTTAGACTTGTAGCATAAAACAGCATACCGTATTCTATCCACAATGTGTGTCACCATGCACAATTCAACAGCTAAATAACATCTTGAAGGCTTGAAGGAAGAAAAGACATCAACCCAAAAAACATCAGTTCTTATCTGTGTATCTTGAAGAATATGATTTTGCTTTGAAAATCTAAATAACAATATGAAGAATATACTGTACCTCAGTTATGCTGTTGTGTCTGTGTTCCCTGCCACAACTTGTGGTTGCGGCGGGGAACACAGACACACAGCCCAGGTTCTCAGTGGAAAGATTGCAGGGAGTGAGAGTGATGCAGTCAGTGCAGGTGGTGCCAGAGGGCCCAAGCTAGCCTAAAGCAGAGTTGCAGGCAGGGGCTAGCTGTGTCTGGGTCTTTTGGCGATCCTCCAGAGGCAGCAAGAGTGGGGACGATCACCAGCAAAAGTGCAGTGATCTCTGTTGTCCTCTTCATCATCTTTGGCATCAGTGAAGTTGCCTGAGTGGAAAGAGGAGGCCAGAATTAGCTGACATGCACAAAATAAAGTCCACTAACCGGTGTGTGTTGCGGTGCCTCTTTATATGCCCCTGGCTGCTCAAGAAGGGTAGATTGAGGTGCCATTCTTGCTGTTTCAGCCATGTGCAATCAACATTCCCTGCCCTGTGGCCATGCTCCTTGCAGCCATTCAAAACGTGGTGCTAAAGCGTTGCTTTTTTTTCAGCACCATGGGAGCAGTGGACTGAGAAATGATGTGCTGCTTGGGCAGCGGTTTCCTTGAGCTGCCATCACATCTTCCCTTTGCTCTGAATGTGCCATCCTCCACAGCTCAGCCCAGAGGCTGTAGTGCCTGGAGAGGTCATTGGTGTTCCCGTGCTGGGTTCCGGCTCTGTGTTGGACTTGGAAAGACAAATCTTGGAGTGACAAGAACCAGCAAGTAATGCGAGCATTTGTCTTTGACCACTGCCATCCACTGAAGTGGGGCATGGTTGGTAAGTAACGAGAAGTGATGACCAGACAGATAGTACCTTAGCTCCATGATTACCCAATTGATGGCCAAGGTGGCTCCATAGCTGCATAGTTCTTCTTGGCAGGTGACACTTTGTGGCTGATATACATCATGGGATGCTCTTCACCCTCTATGACCTGCGAGAGCATGGCAAAATTCTGGGTTTCAGAAGACAGGGGTGGTGGTGGTGAAGGCTTTCTTCAGGGCCCGAAATACCTGCTCTGCCTGGCCGGTCCACTGCACCTTATCTGGCTGTCCTTTCCTGGTCAGGTCAGAGAGGGGAGAGGCTACAGATGAGTAGTTAGGCATGAATCTACAATAATATCTGGCCAGCCCCAAGCATGCATGTACCTGGTGCTTGGTGGTGGGCTGGTTCTGAATGGCCTCAATGTTCTTCCACTGTGGCTTAAATAACCCGCAGATTATGTGGTAACTGAGGTACTGTGCTTCAGTTAGCTCCAGATGGCATTTCCAAGGGTTGGCAGTGAGCCTAGTCTTTCTCATCTCCCCCAGGATGGCTTTGAGGTGGTGTAGGTGGTCAGCCCAGATGGATGAATGGATGATGACATCTTCCAGGTAGGCCACAGTGAACTCTCAATGGGGGTGCAGCACAATGTCCATGAGGTGCTGAAATGTTGTTGGCAGCCCATGGAGGCTGACAGGAGGATCTGGTATTGCCAGTGGCCTAATGCAGTAATGAAGGCAGTTTTTGGCCAGGCATGGGTCATCAGGGCCACCTGGCAACAGCCCTTGGTGAGGTTGAGGGTGGAAACCAATCAGGCCCTCCATAGTTGGTCAACCAAGTCATCCACCCTATGCAGGGGGTAGCTGTCAAAGTCTGAAACTGTATTGAGCTTCCTGAAGTCATTGCAGAGTCACAGACTTCCAGTGGACTTGGATACTGCCATGATAGGGCTTGACAAGGGGCTGGTGGCCTCATTATTGATTTCGTCCTGTGGCATTCGAGCCACTTCATCCTCGATTGCATGACAGTGGGCCTCTGGGACAAGATAGGGGAGCTGGCAAATCACTACCTGGTGTGTGTATGTGTGTGGGGGGGGCATTGTCATGTTGGATCAGATGGGTCTGACCTGGTTCTGCTGAGAATGCAATTCTGCAAACTGGTCTAATAGCTCCCCCAGCTCTTGGTGCTGTTGCCCAGAGAGGTCCTTGCCTTGGTGGACCAGGGTGCACCCTGGTGGTTCTGTGGAAAGAATTGCATGGGCTGAGAGCAGTGGGAGAGGTTTGATTCAATGTTTCAACAGGTTACTATCATAAGTCTGTGTTTCTTTTCTCTTACATGGCTGTTGCAGGTGATAGTTCACAGGCCCAACACATTCAGGCATGGTGAAGGGGCCTTGCCAGTGTGCAAGGGATTTACAGTTGAAGGTGGGGATGAGTAGGAGGATGTGGTTGCCAGGCTGGAACTCCCAGGGCTGCAAAGAGCATTCGTAGAGGTGGCCCTATTCAGCTGAGCAATGAGCATATGCTCATGCACAATGAGAACCACCTTATCAATGCAATCTTGCATTTCTTTTACATGCTCATTGGTGGTCCAGAAGAGTGAAGGCTGCTCCTCCCAGACCTCTGTGACCATGTCCAGGAGGCCCCAGAGCTTTCTTTCAAACAGGAGTTCAAAGGGTATGAAGCCTGTCGACACTTGGGGAGTCTCCCAAGTGGCAAACATGACATTTGGGAGAAGGAAGTCCCAGTTCCAGCCATCTTTATCCACTACTCACTACAGCATCCTCTTCAGGCTCTGGTTGAACTTCTCAACAAGCCCATGAGTCTGGGGGTGGTAGACTGAACTGTGGATTTGTTTCACTTGCGACAGCTGCCACATATCTGCAATTAGTTTTGAGACAAAAGGTGGTGGGTGGCATGGTGGTGTAGTGGTTAGTACTGTCACCTCACAGCAAGAAGGTTCTGGGTTTGAGCCCAGCAGCTGAAGAGGGCCTTTGTGTGTGGAGTTTTCATGTTCTCCCCATGTCTGTGTGGGGTTTCTCTTGGTGTTCCTATTCTCCCCACAGTCCAAAGACATGAAGGTTAGGCTAATTGGTGGCTCTAAATTGACCATAGGTGTGAATGTGAGTGTGAATGGTTCTTTGTCTGTATGTGTTAGCCCTGCGATGACCTGGTGACTTGTCCAGGGTGTATTCCACCTCTCACCCATAGTCAGCTGGGATAGGCTCCAGCTTGCCTGTGACCCTGTACAGGATAAGCAGCTACAGATGGATGGATGGATGGATGGATGGATGGATGGATGGATGGATGGATGGCATACCTTGGTCTGTGAGAAAGTCCTTCAGGAGTCCAGATGGAAGAACAACAGAACCACTTCCCTGGCAATGGTTTTGGACATGGCCTTCTGCAGGGGGACTGCCTAGGGTATCAGGTGGCATTGTCCATGATGACGAGAATATGCTCTTGGCCCTGGACAGACTTGGGAAGGGGGCATGCCAGATCCATGCACACTCTCTTGAAGGGAATGCCGATAATGGGCAGAGGCATGAATGGGACCGGTGCAGGTTTCTTTGGACAGTGCACTGATATCAGGGCAGCACTGACAGAAGTTCCTGAGTTCAATGTTCATCCCTGGCCAGTCTCAGATTTTCTCCAGGGTGTTCTGGCTGGCTTGCTAGGTGGCCACCCAGGGGGTGGGAGTAGGCCAGGTGCAAAACTAGGTCCACCTTGGAGCAAGGGACTACCAGCAGGTCCAGGGCCTGGCCATGCCATTCTGTGTGCTGATAGAGGAGGCCCTGATGGACAAAGAAGTAGGAACTGTGTAGGGGCTGCCCTGCTGTTCATCTTTTCCTTCCACCATGCACACCTGCCCCCAACAGTTCTTCAGCCATTCATCTTACATTAGCTCCTGCTTGAAGTTCCCTTCTTGAGTCACCTGCTTATACACACATGAGAGTGTGTAAGAGGTGGTTTGTGACTCACCTTTAGCAGAGCAGGCATTAGCATCCTCATGCTCCCCAGCCAGGCATACATCTCAGGGTGGTGAGATGTGGTCCACAGGCCTATGGGGCACTCGACATTTCCTTGTCCTTCTGACAACAGGCAGTTCTTTAGAGAATCCAAACCAATCTTACTTCCAATCAGGACAGGGGCAGTGGCCACCCCTTGCATGTCCCGATGAATGCAAATGGCCTTGAGAGTACTGTGGGGCCCTGCAGCCTCAGGCAAGATAGAAGGTTGGGCCAGTGTGATGGTACTGCCAGAGTCGAGGAGAACTTGCACTGGTTGTCCCTCTATCTGCACAGGGGTGTTTGGAAGATTAGGGCTGGTGGGTGAGTGGACAATACAGCCAGTGAGCCATGGTTTCTGGGCTTGGGTGGGTGAGGGATGTTCAGGCACAGTGCGCATGGCCTCATTAAGGGGTGAGGAAGGGCAAAGCTGGTCATGGAGGGCATCATTGAGGCTTCGTGTTGGCCCAGGAGGGGGAGTGCAAAGCTCTCTTGTGGGTCTGGTTGGGCTTTGTGACTTCCTGCTTGCTGATGTCTAGCATAGCCAAGGCACACTCAAGAGCCCCGACCAGCTCAGTAGGCATCTTGGGTGCCCTCATCTCTATGGCCATGCACTCTGCAGGAGGCAACACCTGGAGAAAATGATCCATGGTGACCCACACTGTGACCTGAGTAGCTGAGTGTTGCTTGGGCTGCAGTCAGTGTTTTGTGGTCCTCAGCAAAATGTATAGAGGTAAGCATCAATGTTATCAGCTGGGGCCAGCTTGTTGAGCAGAAAAACAGCCTCTTGGCAGGATCTGGAGGGTGGCCCAGGAGAGGAGAGGCTCTGGCTCATTTCTGCAGCAGGTCCTGGGTGATGACTCAGAGGCCCTTGACTATTTCCGGCATCACCTGTTGCTGCTGGAAGTTGATTTCTGGGAGATACTGCAGGAGAGGTTCCATGTGGGGGGTGGTGTCATGTTCATGCCTGCATTCTCCACCAGTATGGCACTTGTGTCTGTGGCAGGGAACACAGACACACAACCCAGGTTCTCAGTGGAAAGATAAGTGCTCTTTTAATTAGAAAATGAGGGATAGGGAAGTGCAGGTAGTGAACGTGGTGCAGTCTGTGCAGGTGCCAGAGGGCCTAAGCCAGCCTAGAGTAGCAGGTGGGGGCTGGCTGTGTCTGGGTTTTTCAACAATCCTCCAGAGGCAGTGAGAGTGGGGGCGATTGTTGGCAAAAGTGCAGTGATCTCAGTCATCCTCTTTGACAGTGACAAAGTTGCCTGAGCAGAGAGAAGAGGCAAGAATCAGTTGACATACATGAAATTACTTCCACTAACCTTTGTTGTGGTGCCTCTTTATGCTCCCCTGGGTGCTCGGGAAGGGTAGACTGGGGTGACATTCATGTGGCTCCAGCCATGTGCAATCAGCGAACCCTGCCCTATGGCCATACTGCTTTCAGCCATACTGCTTTCAGCCATCCAAAACAGTGGTGCTGAAGTGTCACTGTGTTTTCAGTACCATGGGAGTGGGGGAGTGAGGAGTGATGCACTGCTTAGGTGTCAGTTTCCTTGAGCTGCTGTTACACTGTTTACAAGAACATTCAATTAGCAACTTCCACAAATAAATAAAAAATAATATAACTGCAAGAGGAGGCTAAACTGCACAATATTGAGGTAGGCCATTTATTAAACTGCATGATGAATTTTACAATAATCATAAGCACTCTTTGTCCACTTTATTAAGAGCATCTATATGCCTGCACATGATCCAATAAAGCAGCATATTTCATAAAATCATGCATAGTTCAAGAGCTCCAGTTAATTATCTGTCAGAATGGAAGGGAAATGTGAGCAATGACATGGACCATGGCATGGCTATTTGATCATTTGAGTATTTCAGAAACTGATGATCTCCTGGGAAGTTAATAAACAACAGTCTCCGGAGTTTACACAACAGTGTGAAAAACAAAGACAGCTGGACAGTATAAATTCACTGCATACCTTCCTTAGGGAAGAAGTGCAAAAAATTGCAAACAGCTCTAATACATTGATGCATCCTTAAACTCTAATTAATGTCTCCTTGATTTAAACTATGACCTGGAAAACAATCAAATATTTAAGGACATGTCAGTTCTTTAAATGTGCGCTGAACAGGGGCATCAGAAGCATTTTTAATGTTGGGGGGGATACACTGGCGGGGGGTCCTCATCTCATCTCATTATCTCTAGCCGCTTTATCCTGTTCTACAGGGTCGCAAGGCGGGGTACACCCTGGACAAATCACCAGGTCATCACAGGGCTGACACATAGACACAGACAACCATTCACAGTCACATTCACACCTACGGTCAATTTAGAGT
>JAODOC010000001.1:13673393-13684192 GCA_027575955.1 Nemapteryx nenga | reverse complement strand
CAGGGCTGGCTGGCTCAGCGGGGCAGCTCAAATGCCAACTTTGCGGTCGATTTTAACTCTCAAAAATATATATTTTTTATTCCCATTTATGCAGCATACAAGAATCAAGGATGGAGATACTATCCACTCAGAAATTTATTTTTTTTTAAAAAGGTTCTGCATATCTCCTTTAAAGGATCTGTTGCTAATTTCTTGGTGCCAGATACCACAGTACACTTTCAGAGGTCTTGTGGAATCCATGCATCGACAAGTCAGAACTAGTGACACAAGGTGGTGGCACAAGGCGGACCTAAACAATATTAGGCAGGTAGTTTTAGTGTTATGACTGATCGGTGTATATACATGTAAATATTTTGACAGGGACACAATTTTCATAATTTTGTCTCTGTATACCACAACAAAGGATTGGAATTGAAGCAATCAAGATGTGATTGAAATGGAAAATGTTAGCTTTAATTCAAGACATTTAACAAGAATATTGCATTTACTGTTTCAGAATTACTGCCACTTTTTTAACCTATTCCCTGCATTTTCACAGGCTCAATAGTAATTGGACAATTGCCTGATAAGCAGGTTCATAGCCAAATATAGCCTTTTTTCCTCATTATTTCATTACAAATTAAAGATAAAAAGTTATGGAGTTAATTCCAAGTGTTGAATTTGCATTTGGCAGCTGTTCATGGGAACTTGCAATATGTGGTCCAAAGAGGTGTCGATGCAAGTGAAGGAGGCCATCATTAGTGTATACTAGTGTTGTAGTACTTGAGACCAGTCTTGGTCTCAAGATCGGTCTCAAGTCCACTTTTCAAAGGTCTCAGCCTTGACCACTTTTTACTTGGTCTTATCTCAGACATAGAGGACTCAGGATTTTATTTCAAGACTAGTCAAGACCACAATTGTGGAGATTTCACTAAATTGCCTATGCATTGTCTGATTTATTGTTAACATAATTACTGTGATTGGATGTAAAACTTCCTGCTTCAAATGCAACCAATAATGTGACTCATTGCTAATTTGAATTTTTATTTACTGTTAATGGCCGTCACCCCTCCCTGCTCCCCTTCATACACACTGGTCTGGTCCGGTCCTGGTCTTGATTCAATCTTGCCCTGGCTTGGTCTTGACTTGGTCTCAACCCCTCAAAGTGAGGCCTGTCTTCTGCTTTTTCTCTGTGTGCCTTCTCCTGTTGGATGCTTACCATTTTTGGAGGCTTAAGTTTTCCCTGCTAGCCTACTATCTCCTGCTGTTTCTCTGTGAGGCCTATACTGCTCTGTCCTCACCTTATGGCAAAACTGGTGAGTTCTCACACTTTCACTGAGTTTTGTTCCACTGTTTTTGAGTGTGTTCATCTTCCCTCCTTTTGACTAACTGGGTGGCAGGTGTGGGCTTATGTAGGTTCTGGCTAATGCAATGCATGCAGTGTGACTAAGTGCTCAAGCCTATATAGATGTAACATCACTTTTCTGCTAATCTGTCATGGAATTTAAGGCTATGTATTCATGCCCTATTACTAGACAACCTGCGAGTGTGCTTATTTTTGCACTTCTTTTTGTTTTTCTCCCTGGCAATATGGTGTTTGAGTACTCTTCATCACAATTATAAGAACTGTACTTCCATCTTTGCCTCGACCCTCTGATTTATGGATATTGTAAATCCCTTGGTATTATTTGCCAACCTTGATACACTCATTGCTTTGCCCGCTGCTTCCAGCTTATGCATTGCTCTGTGCTACTGTGATTCCCTCGATATGGAGTCACAGACTGGTAAAGCAACAATCTGGAAGATCCTTTCTCTCCCACAGACTGAAATTTGCTTCTCTGAAATTTTTAGCAAAGGATGAACTCTACCATAAGCCAGGAAATCTCCCAGCTTTAAACAACATCTCTGTGCTTTTGAGCTGTCGCTTTCTCGCCAAAACGTCTACATTTCTCAGGGATTTAATTATTGATTTAAAAAAAATTGGACATTATTGTTGACGGAAACTTAGATACCTGATGACTTCTTGCTATCAGGCAAAGCCGCAGCTGAAGAGCCAGGGTGGTGGACTAGCTGTTGTCTTTAGGAACTGCATTAAAACTGTGCCTATTGAATTTCATGCTGTAGAAGCCTCTGAATATCTGGCTTTGGAAGTTGTTGGATCTCCCTCACTGCTTATTATTTTAATTTATTGTCCACCGAAAGCCCAGGCTACTTTCTTCTCTGATCTCAGTGATCATTGATCTCACTTTAGCCTGCTCTGTACATACTGATGTTACTTAGTGACTTTAGTATACAAGTTGAGGTAACTCCACTAGCAGTGAATTTATATCCTTAGTGCAGTGCTCTAACTTGAAGCAACATGTAACTTTCCCTACACACTGTGGTGAACATCTACTGGATTTAATCTGCTCTTTTAGTTGTTTCAGCGCTGGGTTCAAGGTGGCATTTCAGATCACAACCCGACTGATTTCAGTCTTAGTATCCTTCCTTCTGAGTTAACCAACAGAGTCACATCTATTGACCCTATCTCCTTTTTTGCTGCTCTAGCCACCTCATCTTTAACCTCCTCTATTCAACTTTATTGCCCTGATCAGATCGTGTCTCTCTACAACTCCTCTGTTTCTGAAGTTCTTGATGCCTTTGATCCTATTAAAACAAGGTGTGCGCCATCCTGTCATTCCTCCCCCTGGCTCATTCTTGACCTCCAAGCCATGAAAGCTGATGGTCATTGACTGGAACGTCTATATAAGAAAACTGACCTTTCTGTTCATTCTCAAATATATTTGTGGCAGCGGGGACATGGTCAAGCATCGCTTTGTGAATGGAGGGCGAGGCCAGGGAAGGTGAGTGACAAAGTGATCACACCTGTTTCTATTTGATGTTGTGTGTGTGTGTGTGTGTGTGTGTGTGTGTGTGTGTGTGTGTGTGTGCGCACGCACGTGTGCAAGAGAAAAGTAACTTTAAAGCTGAAAAGTCAGTCTATAAATAAAAGTGACTGTATCCAGCATCATTACCCACCTGTCTCTACTTCAGTGTTCCACCCATCCTCAGGGACATTCCACAAGATTCAAACCACGTGAAGTTGTACATACATAGATTTAATGAGCAGCATTAAGGGTATTTATCTTCCTCAGTAGGTACTGCTAATTGTAGGCCTAAGACACTTTTTGCCACAGTTAATAGACTTGCATGCTCCTGCTACTGTGCTCTCTGGATCTGATGACGTGTGCAATTCCATTCTTAAACATTTCAAGAATAAGACTGAATCAATTTACAACACTTTCTCTGTCTTAAACACTTCTCCTGATGATTTCCTTCAAGAACATGTACCTACCCCAATGCCTAACTTCACCCCTATTACTCCAGCTGATTTGTCTGAACTTGTTAAGAAATCTAATTCCACCTTCTGTTAGCTTGATCCTGTTCCTACTTCCCTCCTAAAAAATTGCATGCCTTCTGTTATCCCTACCCGTACACATCTTATCAACTGTTTTCTTACCTCTGAAGTCATTCCACATGAGCTAAAAATGGCATCAGTCTCACCAATCCTTAAAAAAACCCTGTCTCAACTTCAACAGTTATAGACCAAATTCTAACCTACCTGTACATTTTGCTGCAAAATTTCTTGAAAGAGTTGTTGCTTCCCAGCTGTAGTCTTATCTTGACTTAAACAATATTTATTAACCATTTCAGTCTGGTTTTCAACAATGATATAGTACTGAGACAGTGCACCTTAGAGTTGTTAATGTTTTTTTTTCCTCTCTACAGACTCAGCCTTACTTAATATTTTGTTTCTCCATGATCTTAGCTCTGCATTTCACATGACATGCCATCACATCCTTCTTTCCCATCTCTTAACAGTTGACATCACTGGTACAGCAGTCACCTGGTTTACCTCTTATCTTAAAGATAGGAAGCAGTTAATCTCACTGAAACAGCAAATTGCCATGGTCCCACCCCCTCCACTGTCTGCCTGCATTCATGATGAAAAGGCTTGGTTGGAGTCTAACTATCTCAGATTGAACACAGATAAAACAGAAGCTCTACTCATAAACTTAATATTGAGGGTGATATTCTTAAGTTTACACAAAGTACGCAGATCCTTGGTGTCATTTTTGATCAAATACTTTCCTTTGATTCTAATGTAAACTCCTTGATTAAAGCAGCATTTTTTCCACCTTCAAAATATTGCATGCCTACGTAACTCTTTTTCTCAGTGGATGATGCTGAAATGCTTATCCATCCTTTCATTACATTACTCTTGATTATTCCAATGCACTTCTTTTGGGTCTCCCAGTTAAAACACTTGCTTGTTTGCAATACATTTGGGCTTTCTTCCATGGGTGGCAGAGCTTTCAGTGTCATGGCTCCAAAATTCTTAAATTTGCCAATACAGTCTTTCACAGAGTAGTGAGCCCCTCCTCGGCTTTACTCCATCCATCCATCTTCTACCGCTTATCCAGATCTGGGTTGCAGGGGTAGCAGCCTAAGCAGAGCAGCCCAGACTTCTCTCTCCCCAGCCACCTCCACCAGCTCTTCCGGGGGAATACTGAGGCGTTTCCAGGCCAGCCGAGAGATGTAATCTCTCCAGCGTGTCCTGGGTCTGCCCCGGGGTCTGCTCCCGGTGGGGCATGCCCAGAAAACCTCCCTTGGGAGGCGTCCAGGGGGCATTCTAACAAGGTGCCCAAACCACCTCAACTGACTCCTTTTGACGTAGAGGAGCAGCGGTTCTACTCCGAGTCTCTCCTGAATGACCAAGCTTCTCACCCTGTCTCTAAGGGACAGCCCAGCCACCCTTCAAAGAAAACTCATTTCTACCGCTTGTATCCGCGATCTCATTCTTTCAGTCACTTCCCATAGCTCGTGACCATAGGTGAGTGGGAGAACGTAGATGGACCAGTAAATTGAGAGCTTTGCCTTTTGGCTCCGCTCTCTCTTGACCACAACAGACCAGTTTGGTGTCCCCAGATCCTTCTGTCCAACTCCTGCTCCCCCTTACCCTCACTCATGAACAAAACCCCGAGATACTTAAACTCCCACTTTAGATAGCAACTCCCCACTGACCTGGAGTAGGCGCTCCACCTGTTTCCAGCTGAGCACCATGACCAAGGACTTGGAGGTGCTGATCCTCATCCCAGCCGCTTCGCACTCGGCTGCAAACCATCCCAGCGCATACTGTAAGTCACAGATTGATGAAACCAACAGGACCACATCATCCACAAAAAGCAGAGACGTGATCCTGATGCCACCAAACCAGACACGCTTCACCCCTTGGCTGCGCCTAGAAATTTTGTCCATAAAAAAAAAAAAAAAAGTTATGAACAGAACCAGTGACAAAGGACAGCCCTGGCAGAGTCCAACATGCACCAGGAACAAGTCCGACTTACTGCCAGCAATGCGAACCAAACTCCTGCTCCTATCATACAGGGACTGAATGGCCTGCAGTAGTGGGCCCTGAACCCCATACTTCCAAAGCACCCCCCACAGGGCATCACGAGGGACACTGTCGTAAGCCTTCTCCAGGTCTACAAAACTCATGTAGACCAATTGGGCAAACTCCCATGCACCCTCCAGTACCCTCACAAGGGTAAAGAGCTGGTCTAGTGTTCCATTACCAGCACAAAAACCGCATTGTTACTCCTGAATCCGAGGTTCGACCGGACTTTCCTCTCCAGCTCCCCAGCATAGGCTTTCCCCAGAGAGGCTGGTGAAGTGTGATCCCCCTATAGTTGGAACACACTCTCCGGTCCCCCTTTTTAAAAAGGGGGACCACAACCCCAGTCTGCCAATCCAGAGGCACTGTCCCCAACCTCGCAATGTTGAAGAGACATGTCAGCCAAGACAGCCCAACAACATCCAGTGCCTTCAGGACGAATCTCATCCACCCCCGGAGCCCAGCCACCAAGGAGCTTTTTAACCACCTCTGCAACCTCAGCCCCTGTGATAGGCGAGTCCTCCCAAGCACCCTCAGACTCTGCGTCCTCCTCGGACAACATGAAGGTGGGATTGAGGAGATCCTCAAAGTATTCCTTCCACCGTTGGATGATGTCCCCAGTTGAGGTCAACAGCACTCCATCCTCACTGTAAACAGTAGGGACAGAGTACTGTTTTCCTTTCCTGGACCACCAGATGGTTTGCGAGAATCTCTTCGAGGTCAACCGGAAGTCACTTTCCATGGCCTCTCCGAACTTCTCCCACACCCGAGTTTTTGCTTCAGTGACTGCCAGAGCCGCATTCCGCTTGGCCCGTTGGTATCTGTCAGCTGCCTCTGGAGACCCACAGGCTAACCAAGCCTGATAGAACTCCTTCTTCCGCTTGACTGCTTCCCTCACCACAGGTGTCCACTACTGGGTTCGGGGATTACCGCCACGACAGGCACCAACAACCTTGCAGCCGCAGCTCTGCATGGCCGCCTCAGCAGTGGAAGTGTGGAACATAGTCCACTCGGACTCAATGTCCCCATCCTCAGTGTAGATTAGATTAGATAAAACTTTATTGATCCCTTTGGGCGGGTTCCCTCAGGGAAATTAAGATCCGATGGACGGGAGCCTCCGCTAGACGTTCCCAGCATACCCTCACTACTCGTTTGAGCCTGCCCAGTCTGTCCGGCCTCTTCCCCTGCCATCTGATCAAGCTCACCACCAGGTAGTGATCAGTTGACAGCTCTGTTCCCCTCTTCACCCGAGTGTCCAAGATGTACGGTCGTAGATCAGATGAAACGACTACAAAGTCAATCATCGATCTACGGCCTAGGGTGTCCTCGTGCCATATGCAGTTATGGACACCCTTTTGTTCAAACATGGTGTTCGTTATGGCCAAACCGTGCATGGCACGGAAGTCCAACAACTGAACACCACTTGGGTTCAGTTCGGGCAGGCCGTTCCTCCCAATCACACCCCTTCAGGTCTCACTGTCATTGCCCACGTGAGCATTGAAGTACCCCAGTAAAACAATGGGGTCCCCTTATGGTGCACTGCCTAGCACCCCACTCAAGGATTCCAAGAAGGCCGTGTACTCTGAACTACAACTTGGCACATAAGCGCAAATGACAGTCAGAGACCATTCCCTGACCCGAAGGCGCAGGGAAATGACCCTCTCATCCACTGGGGAGAACTCCGAAGTTAGCGCGCTGACCTGGGGGGCTACCAATAGCCCCACCCCTGCCCAGCGCTGCTCACCACCGCTCACCCTTGGCAACTCCAGCATCAAAGAGAGTCCAACCCCTGTCCAGGAAATTCGTTCCAGAGCCCAAGCTATGTGTTAAGGTGAGCCCAACTATATCTAGTCAGTACCGCTCAACCTCACGCACAAGCTCAGGCTCCTTTCCCACCAGAGAGGTGACATTCCATGTCCCAAAAGACAGTTTTGTCAGCCGGGGATCAGTACACCAGGGCCTCCGCCTTTGGCTGCCACCAGATCCACAGTGCACCGGACCCTTACGGCACCTCCTGCGGGTGGTGGGTCCACAGGAGAGTGGTTCCGGGTTGCTCATTCAGGCTGGGCCTGGCCGGGCCCCACAGATATAGGCCTGACCACCAGGTGTTTGCCAACGAGCCCCTCCCCCAGGCCTAGCTCCAGGGTGGGGCCCCAGTATCCCTGGTCTGGGCGAGGGTACTCAGATACCTGTTTTTTCTTTCATAAGGGTCCTTTTTGAACCACTCTTCATCTGACTTCTCATCTAGGACCTGTTTGCCTTGGGAGACCCTACCAAGGGCAATTGCCCCGACAACATAGCTCCTAGAATCCCTGAGGCACTCAAACCCCTCCACCATGTTAAGGTGGCGATTAAAGGAAGGGCGTAATGTAACCATCATCATTATTAGTAAAGTTAATTAAGTTATGCTTTATCTATGTTTATATTTTAAAAAAATGCATCTTGACTGTCTTGGCATCAAAGCTGATTGATTAGCAAGAGCCTTTTCTTCCCATGAATACTTAAGAGGTGAAGTCATGACACTCAAATCAAATGCAATCAAATGCCTATCAAACTAAAAAAAAAAAAAAATCTCTTCAGCCCCATCATGACACCCAGTCAGTGTTTTCATATCTCTGAGACATCATTGATATATTGGTGAACTTCAACCTTATTCTCATCACTTATTGACTTTGAAAACTCTCAGGGCTGCAACATGACCCTCCAAAGGGCCTTTATCTTTTTGTTAATAAGACTTTTTGATGTTTTGAAGCGGATGACTTGATATTTGTCAGTTTGGTGGGAAAAAGATCTGAAATGTAATCCAGTCTGTGTATCAGAACAATCTTATTATAGAAACAAGATTTTTATATAACTCACTTCTCACATTGATTATGATGACTTGAAAGGGCACTATAGGGCTTAAATAAAGCAGTCTAACATTGCAAACCCATGCAATATCACACTTTATCCCCCAATAGTTTCCTGCATAAAATACAAGATAATGAAGACTGCATGTGTCGGTTATTGATTGCACTGCCAGGAGATGCAACCTGACACTGAATGTCACTGAATCAACAGAGAATTACTTGCACTACAGCACTTTATTTATGTGGGGCATTTGTGAAGAAAAAAAAAAAGAAGTGATGGTAAGGTTTCCTTTGGCTACTGAAGCAAACCTAAATTTATGTAGGAGTGGAAGGGGGATGTGCAAGTAATCTCTACCCTCCTGAAGACTCTTTCACTGTACAAATGGAGGAACATTTTTAATGGACACACACACAAAACAAAGTAAGTGACACTGAAGATATTCGAGCAGACTATCCCAGGGGCTGATCGCTTTGTAATACATGGTTTACCAGCCTTTTGAGAGAGGTGCTTCTAATAGCCTGTGTTTGAGCACTGATACTGATGGATTGCAGACAGGAGAGGCTCACTGGCGAAATATGGTTAGGCCTGTCTGTTTCTTTTGACATCTGTCTCTGGCAATATCCCTATTTCAATGCAATTGTACTCTTGGTATATAGGACAGTTATCAGCATATGTGCACTCAAAGCACAATGGTAAACAGTGAGGACTTGGATCGATATACTGGAAAATGATTTACATTTTCTGACATTCAAAATTGTCACATTTGCCACACAAGTATTATTATAATCATTTTACAGCTGAAACAATTCTCTGAAAGTGTGCTTTGTAGAGCTGGGTTGTTGGACATCTGGTGGATATTGCTGTACTTATTTATCTCATTCCTTTGCGATGTTTTTAATAGCGGTATCTCAATTTTTTTAATCCAACACACATGAGCAATAATTATGTCCAACAAAAGCTTGCTCTGTGCATGTGTATCAGCCTATGTGTGCAAAAATGGATTACCAAATGGGGCTACAGAGAAACAGGGCGCTCCAAAGCCAGAGTTTCCACTTAAAGTCACTCTTATTTACTACCAACAGCCAAAGGACCAAAACTCTTCCTGAAAAACTGAAGAAATAGCTTATACAATAACTTTGAAGATGTCACAGCAAAGAAGTCATCATTACCGAATCCTCTGTTACTGTTTCTATGTAATATGGACCCTTGTACTCTGTGAGAATTCCAAAAAAGGTACACAACAATGGCTCCATCAGAACATCTGAAAGGACCCATCTTCCAACAAATAAATGAAATAAATTAATGTGGCAGTTACCAAAATGCATGGAAACTGCAAGTTTATTTCCACCGTGATTTCTCTATAGGGCCCCCTAACTCATATCACAGCATCCTCCAGACCAGTATACAAGGATGTTGTTGCTTGACCATAGAATTCTTTTTTGTGGGGCAGCGTGGGCCATTACTGTGAGTTGGCCTAGTGGTTAATGTGTCCACCTCTCGACCGGGAGATTGCGAAGCAAATGAGTGAAATATTTTTCAACACAAGAAGATAAACTTCATATCTTCATGCCACAGTGTATTGTTCTTTATATTATATAGACACATCCATAAAAAAAAAACGCAACTTAATCAAAAGATTTTAATTTTGAACTGTTTCTATTTGTTGTACACTCTGTTGTCTCAATGTTCCTAATGTTATTCCATAGACCTAATGTAAAATTTACAAGTGCAGTTATTTTGTAATGCAGGTTACTAAAACTCAATAAATAAATAAGTAAGTAAGTAAGAAAGAAAGACCTGTGTGGAATTCAGCAGCATCTTCACAATGACGTGATTAGATTTCATCTCAGGTTTCATGTGGATAATTTATGATGGAAATCACCACCTGACTACAGAAGGAATTTATTTTCTGCTCTTTTCTGGTTTGCTTTTATGCCATTCACATGTATGAGTCTAGGACACAGTGTTCTGTGCAGCTTCATGTAGAATGGACTAAAGAAAAAAAATTGAACTGGTTCACCATTTTGACAATGCGCGTCAAATCAGCAGGAAAACACTGGGAGTGATGTCATTGGAGTGAGGATATCTGGAAATATGTTACTCAGAGCTATGATGTATTTCATATGAAAAATGCAAGTTTTTCAACACAAGAAAATAAATTGCATATCTTCAAGCCAATGTGCAATTTCCTTTTCATTATATAGACACACTCACAAACAAAAAGTACCCAAATTTATCAAAACAATCCATCAATATCCTCACAAGTGAGGGTATGGAAAATTATGTCATGGTTGTAGTTCTTGATATCCCGGATGTACGGTAGTTGGTATGAAAAATACGAGTGGCATATTTCCCAGTAAAACACTCTTGTCTACGTAATGTACGTAATATTTAACATTTATTTCACAAAATCAAGTCGTACATGAGCTGATAGCCGATGAGGTGCTATAAGCCATGTACGATGAGATTGAGTGGAATAACTGTTTTATTCTACCCACATTCACTGGATTTTGAGAAACAGAGCATTTTTATTTTT
>JAODOC010000001.1:13493869-13508360 GCA_027575955.1 Nemapteryx nenga | reverse complement strand
GTATAATATTTTTGTCTCATTTGTTTAACTGGGTTCTCTTTATCTACTTTTAGGACTTGTGTGAAAATCTGATGATGCTTTAGGTCATATTTATGCAGAAATATAGAAAATTCTAAAGGGTTCACAAACTTTCAAGCACCACCGTACATCATTAATAGATATGAACAAATCATTTGGTTATTCAGAATTTAAACATTTATACAACTGATTAATGATGACACTTCATGTAGTTACTTATGCATGCACTCATTATGAATACATAATGAAAACATATTGAAAAGATATGCTTTGGGGCATGCTGTTCTATGAAAATACAGTAAGCAAGGTCTGAGTGATATGAGAAGCAATCCAACTTTTTTTTATTCATTAACGTACAGGGTGTTTAAAAAAAATTATATTATTTGAGATGTAAATATCCCAGAAAGTACATAGTCTCTGCAAATGAAACTAAACAGGCTTAATGTTGAGCAATATAAGATTTATTGCTCAAAATTTGAATGAGAAATTCAAAGGTATGGGGATTCCATGAACGATTTCACAGATTTTCAATATGCGTGCCGCCTGAGACACAGACACACACAGACTTTTTGTGCCATGTCCAAATCTGTATTGTAGTTGGTGCATTTTTAGAGTATTCTCTCATAAATGCACGCTTCGCAGTCTTGTTCGAATGTGTTTGAGCATACTCTAACACACAAAACACCTTTTCTTTTCCAGTGAATGGCATTTCTATACCTAAAAATATAAAAACAAAAAAAATTAAGAATAAATTTTTGACCCGTTTCCACACATGCTGTTCAAATTTGAGGTCAACTCAACGAGAATTGGCAAAGGTATTCAATTGTGAAATTATATATTTTTTTTAAACACCCTGTACAAATGTTTATGTTTATAGTTATGTTTAACATTGTGAAATGTCTGTGAAACAAATTGGTTCTCTCTTACCCTATTTGTTTCTCTTTCTTGAAGTTAATAAAACAAAAAACACAGCTTGTAATGTTAGTTAGAAATCAGAAAATGCAAACTCCTCTGTCCTGAAGACTTTCCCATTGCTGAAAACTTACTGACTGTTACAAAGTGCTGACACTCTAGACTCCTTCCATAAATGTTTAACAAATGTCTCCTTACAGAAATCTTCATCATATTAATGATTACACATTTTTCTTTGTTAAATAAACACACATTTTAAATTGGTTTACTTTTAAGTCTTCGATTATGTGAAGCATCTACCATCCCTGTGAAATAGCTGTTATTATAGAAACATTAACGTATTACAAAAGAGTGCATTTATATAAACTTGTGATTTGCTTTGCAGCCAGAACTACTGTCAGAGCTGCTGTTATAGAAAATAAATCAGCAACATCTGACCAATCAGAACTCATCACTGTGGTATAAAATTTTGTATCCTATGGTTATATGTACGGAACTAAAATTCTTGCTAATAAATGTTTAAAATTATAAATAGTTACAGATAATTTTGCAGTGCCTAAAGTAAAAGCTGATTGTCAGTAAACCCACTGAGGAGACTACAAACATGGACTACAATTCCCAAGACACACAGCGCCCTCTATCTCCAGCTTACTGAATCTCAGCTGTCACCCATTTCCTCAAATCACCAGTCTCCCAACTTAAACTCCCCAAACACTCACTTCCCTGCGAAGCATCATCCTGCTTATCCAGACATACCAAGCCTTGTATCTTTCCTGACTGTTTCTCGTGTTTCTGAACTTTCGCTTCCTGTTTCCAATTTTCGCTCTTTGTCTTTCCTCATGCAAGTTGTTCACCGATCACCCGACCCATGCTTGCTTTCTCGACTCCGATTTCAGATTAGTGTTTTGGCTTTGTTGACAGTCTGCACTCACCCTTCCTCGGCGCATATCTCCGTAAGTGCCTGCATTCTAACAGGATACTTCACCTACATGGAGGTAGTGGAAGATATGAAGCAGACTGCTTTGAATGCACAGGGGCGTTTGCTTGGAGAACATCAACAGATGCTCACCGATCTCAACACCTGGATGACACAGCTTGCAACTGTGATGTCGCAGGCCCTCCAAGCATGCTCCGAGCCTCCTCCCAGCTCAGCACTACAGCTCCCAGCTCCGTAGAAATTCACTGGAGAAACTATCGCCTGTAAAGGTTTCCTTCTCCAATGTTCTATGTATTTTGCCACCATGCCTATCTTATCTGAGGAGCATAAAATAGCTAAATTCCTAACCTTTCTCTCTGGCAAAGCGCTCTGCTCGGCTACTGCGGTTTGGAACAAGGGTGGTGAGCTGACCACTTCATATGAGCACTTCCTCTCCTTGTTCAAGTGAGTCTTTGATCACGAACCAGAGGGGATTGAGGTTGATGAAAGTCTGCTCACCAGTTCCCAAGGCTCAAGAAGTGTGGCAGAGTATGCTCAGGACTTTTGGACATTAGCAGCTGCTAGTGGGTGGAATGACCCAGCCCTCAAGGCATTGTTCCGTCATGGTCTGCATCCTGGTCAGTGAACTAGCCTGCAGAGACAAAAATCTCACCTTGGATGCCCTCATTGATTTAGCCATCCGTATTGACCAATTACTAAAGCACCGACCCTCTCTCCACGACTGCCCCAAGTCATTGCACCCCTCTGTGGACAACATGCCTATGGAAGTATCCCATGCCAGGCTAACCTGGGCCGAGTGGGCTAAGCGGCATCAGGAGGGCTTGTGTATCTACTGTGGGAGCACCAAACATGACATCCGACATTGTCCAATCTGCCCTGTCTGTAACTCTCCAGCAGAGACACCAGCAGAATCTACATTCCTGGTGAGAGTAGTTAAATCTAAGTCTTTTGAGATTCCTGTAATGCTAAGGGTAGCATCCACCACCTATACTCTCTTTGCTTTCATTGACTCAGGGACAGAAGGAAACTTCATTAACCAGGTCATTGTACAGAAGCTCAACCTGCCAACCACTCCTCTGCACAGCATGCTCAGTACTAAAGCCATCGATGGAGAACCTATAGACCATGGACTCATCACAACACGCATTCAACCCATCCAGCTACAGGTGGGAGTGTTACACAAAGAGGACATCTCCTTGTATGTTACCACCACTGTCAACCATAACATAGTCCTTGTGTATCCCTGGCTACAGCTGCACAACCCTCTGATCTCTTGGCAGAGTAAGGAAATTCTACAGTGGTCCTCCACATGTTTCAAGATCTGCATTTCTCATCCCCCAAGTCCTAGTGTCACCCACATCTATAGAAAGTCCTCAACCAGACTCCATAGAAAATGTGCCTGAATGCTATCGGGATCTATCCAAGGTCTTCAGTAAGGGGAAGGCCTGTGGGCTACCCCCACACCGGCCATATGACTGCACTATCGACTTGCTGCCTGGTATGTCTCCTCAACGTGGACGTGTCTACCCCTTGTCTCTGAAGGAACAGAGCGCCATGGAGGAGTACAGTACATTCAGGAGGCCCTGAAGCAAGGGTATATCTGCCTTTCCAAGTCTCCTGCATCAGCCATTTTTTGTTTTTGTTTGGCATTAAAGCAACTCAGAGCCACACAAATCTTTTCCAAGCTAGACCTGTGCAGTGCCTACTACTTGATCCAGATCCGTAAAGGTGATGAATGGGAAATGGCCTTCAGTACAACCATGGGGCACTTCGAATACCAAGTAATGCCATATAGCCTTTCTTCGGCTCCCAGCATGTTCCAGTGCCTGATTAATGATGCACTACAGGACATGCTGGGGAAATATGCCATAGCCTACATTGATGATGTTTTATTTTACTCCACAGATACCGTATCACAAACCACTTGGTACATGTCAGAACCATTTTCCAGCATCTATTGGAGAACCACCTGTACATAAAAGCAGAGAAATGTGAATTTCATAAGAACAAGATCTCGTTCCTCAGCTACATCATCAGTGCTGAAGGTGTAAGCATGGATTCGTCCAAGGTATCAGCCATCACATCCTGGCCTATCCCCAGCTCAATCAAGGAGCTTCAAAGGTTCTTGGGCTTCACCAGCTTCTACCACCAATTCATCTGAGGGTTCAGTTCTCTGGCGGCACCACTAACCGCTTTGCTGAAGAAGGGCCCCAAGCACCTATGCTGGAACTCAGCAGCAGAGGAAGCCTTCAGGAAGCTCAAGTCAGCCTTCACCTCAGCCCCAATACTTCAACATCCCAATCCCACCAAGCCATCCATTGTCAAAGTGGATGCATAAAAGTATGCAAGCATGGGCGTAGGGGCCATCCTCTCCCAATGCTTGGGGGAGAAACAGAGGCTACATCCCGTGGCTTTCTTTTTGAAATAATTGTCATCAGCGGAGAGGAATTATGATGTGGGAAAGAGAGAATTGCTTGCCATTAAATTAGCCCTCGAGGAGTGGAGACATTGGCTAGAGGGAGCCAATCACCCCTTCATTATCCTCACTGACCATAAGAACTTGGAATATCTCCAGAAAGCCAAACAATTAAACCCATGTCAGGCCAGGTGGGATCTATTCTTTACATGGTTCAATTTCACTATTTCATTCTGCCCGGGTTCCAAGAACACTAAAACAGACACCCTATCCAGAAAATTCGGCCCATCACAGCACAACTCATCCACTCAGCCTGTCCTTCCTCCACAGTGCTTCATAAGGCATATTACCTGGGAACTGGACATGGAGATAAAGAACTCTCAACCCAGGGCCCATCCTATCCGTCTCCCACTGGGCCTCCTCTATGTACCCAAGCATCTTCATAGCTGACTAATCACATGGGCACACTCATCTCCAGCTATGGGACACCCAGGCAGTCAATGCACCCACCAAATACTAAGAATTAAGTATTTATGGGAAAACATGCTCCCAGAGATTAACCAGTTCATTGCTTCATGTTTGGAATGTGCTCAAGCAAAGGTCCCTAGGCACCCCCCACTGGCAAGTTATGCACCCTTCTGGTTCCTCAAAGGCCCTGGGCACACTTAGCCATAGACTTCATCACAGACTTACCTCCCTCCCAAGGCAATACAACCATAATGGTGACCATTGACCATTTCTCCAAGGCTCTTAAGCTCATCCCCCTGCCAGGCATCCCCACGGCTGCACAAACCATGGAATTGCTATTTCAACAAGTCTCTAGGTACTATGGCATCCCTGAGGACATAATAAGTGACCAGAGTCCCCAGTTCATCTCACGTTTCTGGTCCAACTTCATGGAAAGATTGGGAGTATCATTAAGTCTCACCTCCAGCTATCATCCCCAGTCTAATGGCCAAGTAAAAAGAGCAAATCAGGAGATCAGCTGCTTCCTGAGGATATACTGCATGCATAACTAGGGGGACTGGGCGTGCTTTCTCCCTTGGGCCGAGTATGCACAGAACTTGCTAAAACACTCAGCTACCAGTTAACACCTTTCCAGTGTATACTCAGCTACCAGCCACCCCTATTACCTTGGGATGACACACCCTGTCAAGTGCAAGCAGTCAACAACTGGTTTTCATGCAGACAAACCATCTGGGAAGAGGTTCACCAGCACCTTGAATCAGTGTGCGCCAAGTACAAGGAATATGCAGACAAACAGAGGTGAGACTCTGAACTTTTCCCCTGGCGACCGAGTATGGGTGGCCACAAAAAAAACCTGAGAGCACTAAACATGTGCAGAAAGCTCCAACCCCACTACATTGGGCCATTCAAGGTGCTATGCCATAACAATGATGTATTGTACTGCCTAGAATTACCCCCTCACAGCCGAGTAGTTCCAACCTTCCACATATCCCAACTTAAACCTGCCATTTTTGGGCCTCTTGCCAGCAACACACTGGCCCAGGAGCACATGACTCTTGACCTCGAGGGATAGCCCATATATCAGGTCAACAAAATCCTCAACTCAAGGTGAAGAGGAGGACAGATCGAGATTGATTGGGAGGGATATGGACTAAAGGAACAAAGTTGGATCAAGAACAAAGACATCCTGGCTCCCCTGGTCATCCAAGAAAGAATGTAGCTCCTGAAGGTAGCTCCTCGGGGGTTCTGTCAGTAAACCCACTGAGGAGACTACAAACATGGACTACAATTCCCAAGACACACAGCGCCCTCTATCTCCAGCTTACTGAATCTCAGCTGTCACCCATTTCCTCAATCACCAGTCTCCCTACTTAAACTCCCCAAACACTCACTTCCCTGTGAAGTATCGTCCTGCTTATCCAGACATACCAAGCCTTGTATCTTTCCTGACTGGTTCTCATGTTTCTGACCTTTTGCTTCCTGTTTCCAGTTGTCGCTCTTTGCCTTTCCTAGTCAAAGTTGTTCACCGATTGCCTGACCTGTGCTTGCCTTCTTGACTCCAATTTCTGATTAGTGTTTTTTTGCTTTGTTTACAGTCTGTGCTCTCCCTTCCTCTGCACATATCTCCATAAGTGCTTAGACTCTAACAGGATACTTCACTTACATGGAAGTAGCAAAGGATATGAAGCAGACTGCTGTGAATGCGCAGGGGCGTTTGCTTGGAGAACATCAACAGATGCTTACCAATCTCAACACCAGGATAACACAGCTAGCAACTGTGATGTCACAGGCCCTCCAAGCATACTCCAAGCCTCCTCCCAGCTCAGCGCTACAACTCCCGGCTCCAAAGAAATTCGCCAGAGAAACTATCGCCTGTACAGGTTTCCTTCTTCAATGTTCTATGTATTTCGCCACCATGCCTACCTTATCTGATGAGCATAAAATTGCTAAATTCCTAACTTTTCTCTCTCGCAAAGCACTTCACTGGGCTACTGCAGTTTGGAACAAGGGTGGTGAGCTGAGCACTTCCTCTCCTTGTTCGAGCAAGTCTTCAATCATGAACCAGAGGGGATTGAGGTCAGCAAAAGTTTGCTCATCAGTTCCCAAGGCTCATGAAGTGTGGCAGAGTATGCTCTGGACTTCCAGACATTAGTGGCTGCTAGTGGGTGGAATGACCCAGCCCTCAAGGCAGTGTTCCATCAAGGTCTGCATCCTGAAGTGGTCAGTGAACTAGCCTGCAGAGACAAGAATCTCACCTTGGACACCTTCATTGATTTAGCCATCCACATTGACCAACTACTAAAGTGCCAACCCTCTCTCCACGACTGCCCCAAGTCATTGCAACCCTCTGTGGACAATGCGCCTATGGAAGTATCCCACACCAGACTAATCCAGGCCGAGTGGGCTAGGTGGCATTGGGAGGGCTTGTGTTTCTCCTGCAGGAGTGCCGAACACAACATCCAACATTGTCCAATCCACCCTGTCTGTGAATCTCCAGCAGAGACACCAGCAGAATCTATGTTCCTGGTGAGAGTAGTTAAATCTAAGTCCTTTGAGATTCCTGTAATGCTAAGGGTAGCATCCACCACCAATATTATCTCTGCTTTCAATGACTCAGGGGCAGAAGGGAACTTCATTAACCAGACTATCGTACAGAAGCTCAATCTACCAACCACTCAACATTAAAGCCATCAATGGAGGACCTATAGGCAATGGATTCATCACAACATGCATCCAACCCGTCCAGCTACAAGTGGGAGTGTCACACAAAGAGGACATTGATGGTGGTGGTATGTTACCACCACCATTAACCATGACATAGTCCTTGGATATCCCTGGCTACAGCTGCACTACCCTCTGATCTCTTGGCAGAGTAAGCAGATTCTACAGTGGTACCCCACATGTTTCAAGAGCTGCATTTCTCGTCCCCAAGTCCTAGTGTCATCCACATCAGTAGAAAGTCCTCAACCAGATTCCATAGAAAATGTTACTGAATGCTATCAGGACCTATCTGAGGTCTTCAGTAAGGGGAAGGCCTGCAGGCTACCCCCACGCTGGCCATATGATTGTGCTATTGACATGCTGCCAGGTATGTCTCCTCCATGCAGATATATCTACCCCTTGTCTCAGAAGAAACAGGGTGCCATGGAGGAGTACATTCAGGAGACCCTAAAGCAAGGGTATATCCTCCCGTCCAAGTCTCCTGCATTGGCTGGTTTCTTTTTCATGGAGAAATGAGGGGGTGGACTCAGGCCTTGTATTGATTACCGAGGTCTTAATCAGGTCACGGTGAAATATCCTTATCCTCTTCCCCGGTCCCATCAGCATTAAAGCAACTCAGAGCTGCACGAATCTTGTCCAAGCTAGACCTGCACAGTGCCTACAACCTGATCCAGATCCATAAAGGTGATGAATGGGAAACAACCTTCAGCACAACCACAGGATACTTTGAATGCCAGATAATGCCGTAAGGCCTTTCGTCGGCTCCCGGCATGTTCCAGTGCCTGATTAAATATGCCATTGCCTACATTGATGACATCTTGATTTACTCCACAGATATCACAAGCCACTTGGTACATGTCAGAACCATTCTCCAGCATCTATTGAAGAACCACCTGTATGTAAAAGCATGGAAATGTGAATTTCATAAGAGCCAGATCTTGTTCCTTGGTTACATCATGAGTGCTGAAGGTGTAAGCATGGATTCGTCCATGGTATCAGCGGTCACATCCTGGCCTGTCCCCAACTTAATTAAGGAGATTCAACAGTTCTTGGGCTTTGCCAACTTCTACCGCCAGTTCATCTGAGGGTTTGGTTCTATGGTGGCACCTCTAACTGCTTTGCTGAAGAAGGGCCCCAAGTGCTAGGCTGGAACTTGGCAGCAGAGGAAGCCTTCAGGAAGCTCAAGTCAGCCTTCACCTCAGCCCCAATATTCCAACATCATGATCCCACCAAGCCATTAGTTGTAGAAGTGGATCCATCAGACATTGTCATAGGGCCCATCCTCTCCCAACGCTTGGGGAAGAAACAGAAGTTACATCCCATGGCTTTCTTTTCAAAGAAATTGTTGTCAGCAGAGAGGAATTACGATGTGGAAAACAGTGAATTGCTCACCATTAAGCTAGCCCTCAAGGAGTGAAGACATTGGCTAGAGGGAGCCAATCACCACTTCGTTATCCTCACTGACCATAAGAACTTAGAATATCTCCAGAAAGCCAAACAATTAAACCCATGTCAGGCCAGGTGGGCCCTATTCTTTATACTGTTCAATTTCACTATTTCATTCTGCTTGGGTACCAAGAACGCTAAGGCAGACACCCTATCCAAAACATTCGTCCTGTCGCAGCATGACTCATCTGCTCAGCCTGTCCTTCCTCCACAGTGCTTCATAAGGTCTATTACCTGGGAACTGGATACAGAGATAAAGAACTCACAGCCAAGGGCCTGTCCTATCCATCTCCTGCCGGGCCTCCTCTATGTACCCAAGCATCTTCATAGCCAACTAATTACCTGGGCACACTCATCTCCAGCCACAGGACACCCAGTTAGTCAACACACACACCAAATGCTAAGAACCAAGTATTGGTGGGAAAACATGCTCACAGAGATTAACCAGTTCATTGCTTCATGTTTGGAATGTTCTCAAGCAAAGGTACCTAGGCACCCCCCACTGGCAAGTTATGGCCCCTCCCAGTTCCTCAAAGGTCCTGGTCACACTTAGCCATAGACTTCATCACAGACTTACCTCCCTCTCAAGGCAATACAACCATCATGGTGATCATTGATCATTTCTCCAAGGCTCTCAAGCTCATCCCCTTGCCAGGCATCCCCATGGCTGTACAAAGTGTGGAATTGCTATTTCAACAAGTCTTTAGGTACTATGGCATCCCTGAGGACATAGTAAGTGACTGGGGTCCCCAGTTCATCTCACATTTCTGGTCCAACTTCATGGAAAGATTGGGAACATTGGTAAGTCTCACCTCCAGCTATCATCCCCAGTCTAATGGCCAAGTAGAAAAAGAAAATCAGGAGATCAGTTGCCTCCTGATGATATAATACATTCGTAACCAGGGGGACTGGGCATGCTTTCTCCCTTGGGCTGAGTATGCACAGAACTCACTAAAACACTCAGCAACCCAGTTAACACCTTTCCAGTGCATACTCGGCTACCAGCCACCCTGTTCCCTTGGGATGACACCCTCTGTCAAGTGCAAGCAGTCAACGACTAGTTTTCATGCAGCCAAACTGTCTGGGAAGAGGTTCACTAGCACCTTCCTCTGCAAAGGATCATCACATTGTCATCGTGTGGAGGCTGAGTACTCTAAGGACCCAAAGGTGAAGCTAGCAATGATTCAATCATGCTAGACCATTGGAGGTGAAGAGGAAACAAAGAATGATCCAAAACCGGTGTCTGAACTAGGCTTGCCTACTCCCGGATGCACACCTCTAATTCACGAATAGAAGAAAAAGGAAATATCATACTGGCTCAGTTGTCACCCAGGATAATAAGGACCACAGCCCTGCAGCAGGGAATCCTGTGGGACCGATAAGTGAGTTAGGTCCCCACCACAAACAAGAAGAAGCCATCTTACTAGGAAGCATTATTAAGATCATGAAGATAAATGTTGAAGGACTCTTGATGGCTAAATGTGAATACCTATTTAGACTGCTTCATGAACATGACATAGATATCCTAGCTCTGCAAGAGACACATGTCAGAGAGAATGCTCCACCCTCAAAATTCTCAATTCCAGGGTACTCAATAATAACAAAGGAAGACCATGTACAATATGGGACAATAATATATGCAAAAAACCCTACAATAGTAGAAGTCATAGAATCCTGCATACATGATGAGAATATACACAAGTCCATCATTAAAATAGGGGAGGTAACAATTGCAAACATATACAAACCCCCACAATCCTCATGGCCTGAACCCCCACTACCAAGCCTACAGCATCCAGCTGTAGTTCTTGGCGACTTTAATAGCCACCACCATGAGTGGGGCTACCAGACCTGCAATGAAGCAGGAGAAGCGGTTGTGAGGTGGGCAAATGATAGTAATATGCACCTAATCTTCAACCCAACAGATCATGGCACTTTTCTCTCTGCCTGATGGCAGAGAGAGTACAACCCTGACCTCGTCTTTGCAAGCAAAGACCAGAACCAATCACCTCTTCCCATCAGGAGAGAAGTACTGACAGACTTCCCAAACAGCCAGCATCGTCCAATCCTCATAACAATAGGCAGGACAATACCAATTATAAGTTCACTACCAAAAGTGAGATGGAACTTTAGAAAAGCTGACTGGGAGACATATTCAACCTACATAGATAGAGTATGTAAAAGAATACCAGCAACGGCCAACAACATATCACGCTTCAATAAACTTATCCTAAAGAGCGCAAAACTTAACATCCCCTGTGGATACAGGAAAAACTATATACCCTGCTGGACAGAGAGGAGCAATGAGCTCCTCTTGGAATATGAGAGAACCCAGGACCCCGACACTGCTGACGAGCTATTCAGCTCATTGGAAGAGGGTAGAAGAGCTAGATGGGTGGAAGCTACGGAGAACCTGGATTTCAGACACTCCAGCAGACATGCCTGGAACATGATCAAGAAACTTGACTCAAATAACTCCCAGAAAAAAGCTTCAAAACCCCCAATTAGTGCTGATGAAATAGCTGCTGAAATAAAACAAAGGAGCAAACGCCAATCAAACTACCCTTTCGAAACCAACATACGTAAAAAATACCAGCACAACTTCAGAAACAGCCCTAACAGAACTGAACTTGCCAGAGACATTACAGTTTCAGAGTTCACAACTGCAATAAAACAAATAAAAAAATGGCAAAGCTTCTGGAATAGATGGCGTGTACCCAGACATGCTGACCCACCTCGGAAAAAGTGCAATAGCCTGGATGGCAACAGCCCTATCATCTATTCTGGCTGGCAGGGACCTCCCTACTCCCTGGAAACAAGCAAAAATAATAGCCCTCCTAAAGCCAGGAAAACAGGCTGATATTCCAAGTAACTACCGGCCTATTGCCCTCTTGTGCTGCGGATTCAAACTACTCGAAAGAGTGCTTCTTGCTAGACTACAGCCTGTCCTAAATGCACATATTCCACCAGAACAAGCAGGTTTCAGAACCCAGCGCGACACAGTAGAACAAGTTCTAGCTCTCACCTCCTACATTGAATCAGGATATGAAAACAAACAGAAAATTGGTGCCATCTTTGTAGACCTGTCAGCCGCCTATGATACAGTGTGGCACGAGGGGCTCATGTTCAAGCTGTCGTCATATGTAAAATGTAGAGCCACACTGAGGCTGCTTTACAAAATGACAGGAAACCGTAGCTACTTTGTATGCATCGCTGACCAGATGAGCAAACCCAAACAAATACAGAACGGAGTCCCCCAGGGTTCAGTGCTTGCACCTACTCTTTTTAACATTTATATACTGTAAGTGACATGCCACCCACGGAATCCCTAAAATTTGGATACGCAGATGACCTAGCTATTGCCACACAGGCACGTTCATTTGAAATATTAGAAAATACCCTAACAAGAGACGTGGAAACACTACACATCTTTTTTAATAAATGGTACCTGAAAATGAATGTCACAAAGACTGTTAGCTCTGTATTTCACTTAAACACTCACTTAGCAAATCAGACACTGCAAGTCCATGATAACATTGGAGGAAATATTTTGCCTTCAGACTTAACCCCAAAATACCTGGGGGTTACTTTAGATCGAGCGCTAACATTCAGACAACATTGCGAGGCCACAGCACAGAAACTCAAAAAGCGATGTGCAATAATAAGAAAACTAGCTGGTACCAACTGGGGAGCATCACAGTCTGTCTTGCGGACTTCAGCTCTTGCACTGTGCTACAGTGTTGCTGAGTACTGTGCTCCAGTCTGGAGCCGCTGCTCCCATACCAACAAAATAGATGTTCAGCTGAACTCAGCCATGAGAATAATCACAGGTTCCATCAAAGCCACACCTACAGCCTGGCTCCCTGTGATGGCATCAATCGCCCCTCCACACCTGCGCAGGGAACAAGCAACCCAGCGCCAACATGAGCGTATACAACTGCTGGACGAATCTACCCCGGTGAGAAGGGTACTTGACTCTGCCCCTAACACCAACAGACTAAAATCACGAAAACCATTCTTCAAAACAAGTAATCCAAATTTCAACATAAATGAATCCTGGAAAAGAGAATGGGATTCGAACATACCACGGGGAGGAGAAATAATTACAAACCCAACAGACCCACTCCCAGGCTTTTCGGCCCTCTCAAGACGTGAGTGGGTCCAATCCAATAGAATTTTATCAAAAAGTGGACGAACCGCTGTGAACCTCTACCAATGGGGGTATCGTGACACTCCAACATGTCCAAAATGCCAACAGGCACCACAAGACATGGACCACCTGGTCCTTCACTGCCCACAAACAGCTATACCTGGAGGTTACAATTCAATTTATGAGGTGGTCCCAATATTCCAACAATGGTGCACTAACATAGAGGTGTGAAATAAACCATACGAAACTACTACTAGCACCTTGAATCAGTGTGCGCTAAGTACAACAAATATGCAGACAAGCATAGAGGTGAGACTCTGAATTTTTCCCCTGGTGACTGAGTATGGGTGGCCACAAAAAATGTGAGAGCACTCAACACATGCAGAAAGCTCCAACCCCGCTACATGGGGCCATTCAAAGTGCTACGCCATATCAATGACATATTGTACTGCCTGGAATTACCGGCTCACAGCCAAGTAGCTCCAACCTTCCACATATCTCAACTAAAGCCTATGTAGGCCAGGCTTCCTAAGCTATGAAAAAAATAGCAATAGAGTCTATCATTCAGTCTGTATGTATGTGTGTGTGATTGGGTGAGTGATAGCTGGCAATTAGGGGGTTAACTGAGCTCCCTGAACAGACAGAGGAAACAGCCAATGGGATTGCGTGTGACACCACGGAGAGCAAATCAGATCATGGCTGCGGAAAGCTCTCCGATGGATAGTTAGAGTGAGAGAGGAGAGGCCACACTGTCTGACTGCATGCATGAGAGATTGTTGTCCGAAAAAGGTGAAAATTCAAATAAGACCTTGGAATTCACTACTCGCTGAACAACGGAGTCTTCAGTCTCCAGTTTCTGCTCAGCGGTGAGTGTATTTTATGTAAAAAAAATGTGGAGTAGAAGCAGCATTAGCCACAAGCTAATGTTAGCTGCGAGGCACTAGCATAGTGCCTCGTGTGTCGAGCGTGTTTTGTGTGTGTGTGTGAGGAGAAAGTGAGAGATTTACTGTGACTTACTGTGAGAGCACTCAACACATGCAGAAAGCTCCAACCCCACTACATTGGGCCATTGGACATTATTTCATCATTTAAAACAATATATATATTTCATGGTAAAGAAAAAAAACTAATTTGAGTTATTCAAGAAATTTCAGTTTGTTACACTGGTAAAGTGAGACCTATTAAGAGAGATGAGAGTAAATATTTTTGTTGTAAATTAATTTGAATTCATATAGGTCATATTTATGTTATCTATTTTTGTTGAGAATTTATGATCTGTGTAAGTTGGTGTATTGAAATAAATGAATGTGGCCTATTCCATAGGTCAAGTTTTTTTGGTTGGCTTGGATTCGGTGGAGATTTGATGTCTAGAGGAGACATCAACACCAATAGCCAAGTCAGAAAGGAGAGAAGATCAGCAGCA
>JAODOC010000001.1:13406137-13417083 GCA_027575955.1 Nemapteryx nenga | reverse complement strand
GGGTGGTAAGTATCACAGCACGGTAGACCTTCAGCTTAGTGGTAAGGCTGAGCCCTCTCCATTCCCAAACATTCTCATGAAGTCTCCCGAAAGCAGCACTGGCCTTTGCAATCCAGTTGTTCACCTCGACATCCATGTTCACTGCTCGGGAAAGGGTGCTGCCCAGGTAAACGAATTTGTCAACTGCCTTAATGTTCTGCCCATTCACTGTAATAGGTGGTTCTTGGTAGGGCCTTCCAGGCATGGGCTGGTACATTTACCTCAGTTTTTTTGGGTGCTGATGGTGAGACTGAAGTTGTCACAGGCTTGTGAAAAACAGTCCATTTCATGCTGCATCTTCTGCTCTGTACAGGCATTGAGGGTGAACAGAAAGTCTCAGATGACTGTCTCCTTCACCTTGATGACGGCCTTTAGGCACCGGAGGTTGAACAGACCACCGTTAGTCCTGTATCTGAGGTGTATCCCATCCAGCTGATCTTGGAAAGCATTTGTCAGCATGGCAGAGAAGACCATGCCCAAGAGTATAGGAGCAAGAACAGCCATCGTGGAACTGCTGCACTATTGTGATGAACTTGGTGGGACAGCCAATCTTCCATAGGCCTTCTCTACTGACTGTATCAAAGACCTTTGTCAGGTCAACAAAGGTCATGAATAGGTCACTGTGTTGCTCTTGGCACTTTTCCTGGAGCTGGTGTGCAGCAAATATTGTGTCCACTGTTCCATGATCAACACGGAAGCCGCACTGGCTTTCAGGGAGGAGGCCCTGCTTGAGGTGTTGGAGAAGGTGATTGAGCAAGATACAAGCTAGGATCTTTCCCACTATGGACAGGAGGGAGATGCCTCAGTGGTTTTCGCATGACTGGCAGTCTCCTTTCCTCTTGTAGATGTGGACTATATTAGCATTCTTAAGCTGCTGTGGGACCTGTCCTGCATTCTACATGGACTGAAAGAGCTCCGTCAGTTTCTGCATCAAAGCTGGGCCTCCTGTTTTGTAAACTTCAGCAGGGATAGCATCTGATCCTGGCGCTTTACCACAGGAGAGCTACTTGATGGCCTTTCTGACTTTATCGTCTGTGGGGAGGTTGTCGAAGTCTGTGTTGATTTCCACCTGTGGTTGGCGTGCAATGGCCTCATTGTTGATGTCAGCAGGATGATTTGTTGTGCCCATTTATGCCCCCTTCAGGCCCAGCACTGTCAGTGCACGGGTAGGGCTGGGTCCTGGTACCTGATTACCTAATTTGGTACACCTGTAATGCCAGCTGGGGCTATAAAGGGGCTGGTGCCTATGGCCTCACTAGGCTCTTTCTCTCTCTCTGTCTTGACTGGCACTACCTGCTTATTCTCTCTCTCTCTCTGTCCTCAGCTCTTATTCTTTCTCCTTGTGCCTCATTCTTTTATTTTGAACACAATCTTATATACTGACCTTTTTACTTGTATCCACTCACGCATAACCTCACTCCTGTATTTTATCCCTAGACATGGTTTTTTTGTTTTAAATAAATTTCTTAACTAACTTTTGTTTCCCTCATTATGTGATGGTAAATGAGCCTGCCATTAGGCAATGCCTAAAAACAGAGCTCCTTGTGAGTGTAAAGTATGTTAGTAAATAATAATCCCATGTTTTTTAAAAAGCAAATTAAAAATAAGTATTGGATAAAACCCATCTATCTTACGTAAATAAAGATACAAATTTTGTTGTCCAGTGGCAAAGTGTTTTATAAGATACATTGCCTTGCACTTACAATTGCATACCCTGTGGTGGTACACATACATTGTACAGTCACAAAAGCCATCAAAAATCAGGTCAGTGCATTATCATATTCTCTTAAATATGGAACTTCGCTCCACACACTTTGTGCACAGGGCTACATGATAAATTCTGACCGATCACTGACATTTCTCTTTAGATGCTTATGAATTCCCCCCCCCCCCCCAAGATCTTGGCAGGTCAGGTAGTTTGGATATCTTTTTGTGGGTCTGACCTGCCAGATGCGGGTCACTTGGAAAGTCTGTAATTGTACAATGCAGAACATTCTTAAAGAAAATTAACCATGTTTTTTTAAGCATGGATCTTAGTTTCAGCTGTCCATTATTTCTACCACTTATCCCTCAGGGTCACAGGGGAAGCCAATCAAAGCTGAATTAGAGCAAGAGATGTGGTACCCCCTGGACAGGTCACCAAAAACCTGAGCACCCGGAATAAAACCCACACAAGGAGAACACGCAAAGTCCACATAGAAAGGTTCCAGTCAGCTGTAAGATTCAAACCCAGAACCTTCTTGCTGTGAGGTGATGGTGCTAACAACTGTACCACCATGCCACCAGTTCTTGTGTTCTAAATAATAATTGCTGATTATTAAATCACACATCAGTAATACAGCATTCATGTTTGTGAAACACGAAAGTGTAAAAGGCAGCTGTGTTTTAATAATCAGTCTCTAAAATCCTTTTGGGGACAAGATTGTGAGTAAAATATTGCAAATTATTGCAACTATAGTAGTCAGCATAATAGTGAAGCAATTTGTGTCATAACATTTTGAATAGGGCTGAAGATATTTCTGAAGATATTTGTGAGGCCTCGTCTTTAAATGATGTTAATAGTGATGAGAACATGTTGTAATCTATTACAAATACTGTCAAATTCTACCCTGATCAGCACTGGGCAAGAATGATTTGGTCAATATTGAACATACTGTATCAGACTTGGAGACAGATAGGATCCATGTGCAGAGGAGCTTTAATACAAAATCCAAACCAGGCAGTATCTAGAATACAGACTTTACAGTGCAAACAGGCCAAACACAACCAGAATGTTTGTGTCTAGTATGTCAATATACTAGATTTCAGAAGTAAACAAAGTGGAATGGCAGAGGTTGCAATAGAATTCTATCAGTGTTAGAATGACAAAAGGAAGAGTGATTTTATTTGTGGGATGAGTTGATTCAGTCTAAATTAAATCTAGCATAATTATAGCCCAGTTCTTACCCAAGACTTTATTTATTACCTTCACATTTAAATGTTGATGTTACACTCAACACATTTGATTTTGGCAATGTTGACAGGCCTAGCAAATGCCTGGAATCTGCCAAGCAGCCATTTGAAAAGTTTTATGCACACAAACAAGCACTGACAGATAATATCAGTCCAGGAAGTAAGACTGGTCAGAGCTCAAAAATAAAATGCTGAGGCTTTGTGCTGAAAGTGGAGTAAATTCATGTGGGAAAATCCTACTTACGTACTTCTTGCTTCTCTCAGTGAGAATGGATTTTAAAAACTGTTTAGTATAAAAACATTCAAAGATTATTTCTTACAAGCATGACCCCCCCCCCCCCCCATTCATCAGGCCTACCTTAATATGGTTGTGCTGTTTGAAGCAATAAACAGGGCAGGACCAATTTTTCTATAACCTTGAGTAAACACTTGGAAAAGAAAATATTTTTTAATGTGATGCACTGTTTATACCTATTGCATTAGGTTGTTTGTGCTCTATGCCTCATGTTTATCCTATACTGGTCTACTTCCCTAAGGTTTTGACATGTGTTAATATTGTATTAGCTTAAGTTACTGCAACGCTATTCTGTTTATGACAATGTTTTGATGATTGCATTTTTTTATTTACATTTTTTTTATCTTTACTGTTCAGAATAAAGCAATCAATCAATACTACAAAATTATGAGGTTTTTCTTATTTCATTTCTAGTTATGATTAGTTCTGAAGTTTATCAAGAAATAGAAAGGGTAATCGAAGTTCATCAGGATAAGTGCTAATTGGTTACAAAGTTTTGCTATTGTTACAATCATTCTTATATTCTTATACTCATTCTTGTGTACCTTTTGATAAAGCGAGATCAACTGTTCATATCGTAAGATCACGATTTGCCGTTCTGGTGATTGTAATAATTATGCACATACGCATTACGCTATTGTTACACTCATTCTTACACTTTTACAACATGATGATAACGCAAGATCAACTGTTCATATCACAAGATCACGATTTACCGTTTTGGCAATTGTAATGCTTATGCGCATGCGCTATTGTAATCCTTATGCGTATGCGCAGTGTATGATTGTTACATGTTTACAAGTAAACATTCTTACAGCACAATGACATAGTGGCTACCGCCTCTATATGAGGCAGTAGCCACAAAAATAATTATTAAAAATAAAAAGTCAAAGTGCAGTTTTTGCTTTCCTTTTGTGTCTTTCACATTAAACTGTTTCCTTTCCTTGGACTGATAGCGCATTAGTCTTGTGACATGTAGATAGTTACAACTAATTTAAAGCCCAAATGAAAAAAAGAAAGAAAGAGGAAACCTGGTCTGAATGATTGAGGAAGGACATGATACTGTAATGTGGCTGTTCACAATTCATTGTGGAAAAACCTTTCTACATATCCACATAAATTACACAGTATAAGACATTATTTGTAGAAAGAAAGAAACATGTTTATCACTTTTCTAGCATGGTTTTGTCCAGTCTCAGCCTCCCTTTCACAGTACTAAGCTGATACATTTCATTTGCCTGACTCATGGTGTGTTTGCCGCTGGTTAGCAACAACTCGTGCTATATTTGGCTTCTCCAAACAGTGTACCAGTGTGATTTTATTTTTCACTAAAAGACCAGCTCATAACCTGTGCTCCAACATGTTCTTTTATTGAGTTATACAGTAAGGCAATGTGTTTTTAATGCCCTTCAGGATGTAATCAGGCTGGAGAACAGCTCAGAGCATGGTTCCTGGAGGACTGCTTGCTTCATTTCACTGTAACAATGTGGTCTTTTGTATGTACCACATGGCTTTGTGAGATCTAACATAGGGCTGGTCTTAGATTCAGTCTTAGATTTTGAGATCTCAGTGCAGTTCTTCTGCGTACATGTCTAAGTCATCAAATTCACTGTGGTGGAAAGTTTAGATCATCACAATATTTAAATGAGGGTTTCACATCCCTTAGGCTGTGAAGCCAAGAAGTTCTAATATTATATACTACATGTATATATCATGTACAGTATTTCATGGAATAAGTTTGTACTCATTTACAATGATAGTTATTGAGGTGATGGGCCAACATTTTTTTTTTTTCCAGCTCTTTGCTTCAGTTGGCCAGCGACACACCCTAAAGCATACTTTCAGTTCTACATCTTGTACAGACCTGCTGCCCTCTTTATGCTGGGTGTAGAAAAGAGCTTTATGGGGTTTTTGTTTTGTTTTCTGGTTTTAGCAAAAACAGATCCCTGAGCAGTATTTAAAATATATATTAGCTTTTTATCTACTCAAATATAATGTGAACTTTCTTCAGCTGTGATGGCTTTTAAAAGAAATGGACTAAACTAAAATGGAAACTTGCATGACAGAATTCAAAGTCAAAGGTCACACTGATTCCAGTAAAATCTATTTATGCCACCTTTGCAGATGAGAATTTTACCTTTAGTGGTTCATGGCAGCTATCTGAAAGATTATATCCGCTCAAACTCTAGAGCCTTTCTATTTCAGTTTATTTTTATTCCCTCTATTGTGCAAACATGTATGTTGGCTTCTGTATTTTCCCTATAAGGTAGTTCATGCTCATGAGTATATGACGGTTTTACCCCTTCAGCCCTCCCTCTCTGCTTCAATGACATCACAGAGTAGTTGAGTGTATAACCTACCCACAAGAATGCAAGAGTGTGAAGCAAAGCAGTGTGTGAGACACAGGCGTCTTTCTTCCACTCTAGGCCTCCTCATAGCAAACGGACCTAATTTATGCAGTGTTCAGGTGAACATGTGGATAAAGGATAAACCTTGCAGGCTGTCAGCATCATGCAGGATCTGAGCAGAGGGTTATATGATGGGAGGGAAAACATCTGGACTTTGTGTGTACAAAGACAGTAAGGTCAGAACTCTGTGTGTGTGTGGTTTCCGAAGAAATAAGATCTTACAGTTGTGATGTACAGTTTGTAGTTACATGCAAACCACTTAGATGAAGTCATGAGACGCTTTCTCAGCTTATGCTGCTTCCGTTCAACTTTCTGTACTACAGCACTGATATTACTGGCATTTTTACAAGTGAATGTGGTGAGAAACTTTTTTTTTTAAACTTGTGTAGCAAATAATAGATGACTAACAAAAAAGATATGCATGCATGTAAGGACTATGAGGATGTCTATGTAAAGCATATGCCTTGTTGTTAAATATCCATTCCTTTAGATTTATTTGCTAACATTTAAGAGGCTTAAGTTGTTTACAGAACAATGTGCTCTATTTATATAATTTGTCAATTTAAGTACCAAAGTAGTAGATTAGGAGTAGTATATTATAAGAGATGTAAACTGGCCATTTCTAAACTGAGGGCAGTTAGTGCTTTAATATGACTCAAAGAAATTTTCCTTTTGTGTAAACATTACCTTAATCGGTTTAACAGCAGCAAATGATGTAACTGTTTCAGAATAAGGCTAGCCATTTATGTGCATAGCACCAAACAGCTGTGTGTCGATGGGGCTGAAGCTAAGTAATGGTAAGAAACTTTTTTTTCCAGCAGTGCTTGGCCTTCTTTAACAAGCACAGAGAGTGGCCTAAAGGAAGCAATACCCTTTCTTCTTGTAAGACTTGGAAATTTGTCAAAAGAAAATAACCCAACAAATAAACAATTAGATTATTTTAGTCACTTGAAAACTGACATTAATTTACTTGTTGCAAACTCTTATATTACATATTATACAGCTGATGAAGCCTTGTCTGAAACAGGGCACACACATCTATCTATCTATCTATCTATCTATCTATCTATCTATCTATCTATCTATCTCCAGTTATTGCTACCTCTTGTAAAGATGAGTATAAAGGGTTAGAAAAAATACAACTTTTGATGAAGTAGCTTCATCTCACACTATAAAAAAAAATTGAGAAAAATCCAACCTTTAATTGAAATGAAATTTATTCAGAGAAAAACAAATACCTCATTGAGATGTAATTATTTTCAACAAAAAAAAACATGTGCCACTATTACTGGCTCCCCTGCATTTAATATTTTGTACAACCTCCCTTTGCCAGTAAAACAGCACTGAGTCTTCTATGACATTTTAGAAGGTTTGAGAATACAGAGCAGGGCATCTGATACCATTCCTCTTTACACACAATCTCTCCAGATCATCCAAGGTCCTAAGCCCACTCTTGTGTTCTCTCCTCTTCAGCTCAGCCCACAGGTTTTAAATGGGGTTCAGGTCAGGGGACCAAGATAGCCATGGCAGAAGCTTGATTTTGTGGTCAGCTAACAATTTTTGTATTTAGACATATGCTTCGGATCACCAAGGTGGATTTCTCTAACTTTTTTTTTTTAAACTTATCTTTAAAAGAGGCGCCAATAATCATGGAGGGCACTGTATACATACATACATACATACATACATACATACAGTGCACACACAATTGCAGTTGCAACATGTTGTGTAACTAATGCCTAACCTTCCTACATGTGTGGTTTAGGCAGGTTTCCTGTTTACTATTCTAAAGGTGCTAGCATTATCGAGGTGTGAAATTGAACTACAGCATAAAATTAAGATAGAGCTGTTGTCAGTCCAATGCACTTATACTGATTATTTTTCTTCGCTGTATTTATTTTTTTTCTTAGATGCCTAGGAGCTTGGTTGTTGTAAGAAAATGTGACTTGTATATGATGTGATCTGTGACACAAATTAAGCAACCAGGCAAGTGAATAATTTGTGGGTCCGATGCAAAGGGTGAACCCTGACCTAAAAATGGATTTGGGTTTGGGGGAAATAATTCCTTATACCTTATTAAAATATTGCTGACTTTTTCTATGAATTTGATGACACAATCCCATCCTTTGAAAAGCAAGATAGTCCATCATCACCTTCTATCCCTTTAAGGGAGTAAACTAGATCAGTACTTGTCCTGATTAATATTCATGGTTCCTTTTTAATTTATTTCAGAGGAGTTCAGAGTGGTTATCCTCCTTTAGCAGAGCTCTCAGACAGACTCCTTCCTGTAAGTTTAGGATAAATGTGAGATTTAACAAAGGGATGAAGAATAGGGGAAGTGTGGTTCTCTGAGTGTACTGCTAACTGCTTGCATGACATGCTATGAATATCCATGGTTGCCCAATAGGCTTTTGCTTTTTGTTTTAAAATGACTTTTGAATGTACAAAAATGTTTTATAACTTTACACCATTATAAGCTTGGATCAAATTATTTAACAGAAAATAATGGTCATCATTAAACATCACGTTCATAGTACAGGGATTTTGTTGTTGCATATATAGAGAGATAGATATTATTATAGATGTGTAGTGTTATCACAGTTATTTAACTGAATTGTATAATACTCACAAATAGTTATGTAGACATTATACAAACATGCAAACTTATTTCTATAAAATTAAAAGTAATTCAATGGGATTGCGAGGTAGCTCCAATTGTAGCTTCCTTAACGTGAATATTGACCTGTTTATACCATTTCCTGTTTTCTTTTTGTCAAACTATTAGTGCACAAGCTCTAGATTTTAATCTACCACCCTTTTATCTTTCATTGCAGAAAGGTCAGCATTCTCTCATTTCCCAGAGAGTCAAAGTAGAAGGGGACTAAGCTGCAGGTGGAAGCTTGATTCTGCATGTTTCTGAATTGGACACAACACAGCTACTATCTGTACTGTCCTTCACATTAGAATCTTCTGTGATTTTTAAAAGGCAAACTTCATATAAAAGTGCTCTGGTATTCATAACAGCCAGAGACAAATGTGCATTTTGTTTGTGTTTGGTTTAGGGTTGAACAGCACTAATTCCACTGCTAGCCATCACTCATTCAATAATGCTGAAATTAACTGAGTAGAATATCCTAAAAGAAAGGAAAAAAAAATCTTATTTATGGTGAACAAAGCTGAGATTGTATCAGAATCTGGAAGAGTGGTAGAAACATCTGGCCATTGACTACACAGGATATTTCTGGTTTGATCTGTATATATCTTCCTGAGAGCTAACACTCTTGTTGAACCATGAAGGAGCAGATTGATGAATTCTTCAATAATTTGTGGATGTTTATGATCACCAAACACAAAGAGGGCATTTACAACACAGTTTGTATTGTTGTGCTCCTTATGCTACCTCTACTTGTTTTCTTCACTTCCATGGTTGTTTGTTGTCACTGCTGCTCATTCCTTTGCAGAGGACATGACTGTTGCTGTTGTAGAGGTTCTGACACATTGACGGGGGCACAGGTTGAAAAGAAAAGGAAAAAGAAGAGGACTGGTGGCCAGAATGAGGACTTGTGGATTTCAGTCAAAACGGACCTAATGACTCCAGATCGACTAGCTCTTACTGTTGTGTAGTTGGGCCATGATCTGATTAAAAGTACGAGTTGGATATTTTATATATGCCTAGAACAGATATTAGTTACATCACTTAATAGCATGTTAAGCCAACTGGATGTGTTTATAATATTGAAGACAATTCTCTACTTATTCAAGGGATGAGTTACAAATTATGACAAGTTTAGTCATCTTGACAAAGAACTATTAGCCATTTAGCATGATTTTCCATGATGAACTTAATTTTATGACACTTTATATGAATTTAAACAAGCAAGGATTATGTGAATGGGATAAAAATGGTACAAAGTCAATCCTTTCCTTAATCTTAAACTTTGCTAAAAATGAAGTTGATTGATGGTGCAATAGAGGCAGACTTCCTTTTCTTATTTCTAAATACAATACTGCTGACAGAGGAAAGAGGTTCCTGAACATTCAAGCAAGGGGCTTGTGTTAAGTAATAACAGCTCTGTAAGGAATAAATGCCCTTTAAAAAATGAAAAGTTGTCAAAACTTAATACCTTTTGCTGAATCATTTTCATCTACTGTTGAGGAATAAGAATAGCAATTATACTGTGGGGTTTTTTTTTGTTTGTTTGTTTTTTTGTCTGTCATTCAGTGTAGCACACAATTTGTGATTAAATTGGTAGGGCTTCCAATGAGAGAACCTGAGAGTTGAAAACGTAACATACAAACACTGGCAGAGAATGTTGGTTTTGAATTTGTGGGCTAAGAATGAGGGGAAGCAGTTGATTTAGCATGAGCAAGTTAATTTCAGGTTGTTGTGTAATTTTGAATGTACTTATTCAGCATGTTGATGATGATGTTGCTTTCTCTATACTGTTAATGTATGCAAATAAGTCTTGTTTTGTGCATAACCTAATTAAAATAAAGTTACTGTATTTTTTTCTATTTTTTCTTTATATAAAATTTTCTCCTGCTAGCGTAACTCTTCTTGGAAATGCTACTGCACAATTTGGACAGGATGTTCTCATATACAGTACCTTCTCAACGTTCTCAGCTCATCAGTTTTATCAAATGAATCTTGTTGCACAAGTAACCCTAGGGCATCTATTTTACTCACATTTAATCTGAACAACAGCTTTACAAATAAACATGTCTGTTCTTCTACTGTAGATGTATAGGCAGTAAGTGACTGAGTGAATATTTCCAAACATGGAAACACCCCTGAAACTAACGTCTGTTTCTTTCAAAGCACCAGTCAGTGTGTGATGGAATAACCCGGGCTGTTAAAATTACTCTAATCCAACCACAGGTTGGCTTCCTTCACTAAAACAAGTACTCCTTGTTTTGCCTCAGCTCTGGCTCCTGCTACTACAGCAAGAGTGGAAAAACACAATGTCAGTCGGGTGAGAGAAGTGTGAGACTGGCCTGAAGATTTTGAAATTGAATTGCATACACTAAAATGTGCATCCAGCAATTTTGGCTTTGTAAGCATCTTAAACTTAAGGACGTCAAGACTATTTCCTGTATTACTTTATTTTACGTCATTACTCCTTGTATTCTGAAGAACAGGAAGCCATACACATCATATTTCTTGACAGGAAACTATTCAGATATGTCATCAATTGATTTGTAAATTATTACAGAACTTGGGTATTACACTATTTATACTCGTACCATATATA
>JAODOC010000001.1:13241903-13252143 GCA_027575955.1 Nemapteryx nenga | reverse complement strand
TAGTCAGCTGGGATAGGCTCCAGCTCGCCTGCGACCCTGTAGAACAGGATAAAGCGGCTACAGATAATGAGATGAGACATTTCGGTACATAAAACAGCCCTCGGGCCCCGACTCTCGGGGGGCCCCAAGCGGCTGCCTGCCTTGCCTGTTCACAAGCTGCGCGCCTGGATGGAGACATCCACTTCCAGACACATCCCTGCAGTGGTTTGCCATTGATATTCATTCGATCCAAACACACACCGATGCGTCATTGGATCAGTGCGGATTTCATTCATCATTTCTCAGTGCTTTCCATTCTGACTTGCAACAAATCACATCATCGTGTTTTTCACATCGCTCCTCCCACCAGACACCGCCCTCGCCGTGACGTCACCGATGACTTATATACCCGGTACTGTGCGGCTGGCTGAGTTTGCTGTGTGTCTACAGAGAGGACGTGGTCGCGCACGGGAGATCGGATCGGGATTGTATGCGTTGATTAATGGATCCGACTTGTTTCGGCACAGTGCAGCGGCGCTCCGCTCACATGATGAACCCGGGTTTAGTGAACCCGTCTCCGGAGCGCTGCCCGCCAGCACACACACCCAAACCGAGCCGCAGTAAATGTGAAGCAGCCAGAGTGGAGCTGGCGCCGGTGGTGATGGACCCGAAAACTGGGCGGTCATACTGCAAGGGAAAGCTTCTGGGAAAGGTACTGCAGTCTAGATTATTTCATAACCTCACAGCCTCTGTCACTAACTTTAATAGTTTAGTACTCGTCTTTTTAACACACACACACAGAGAGAGGCAGGTAGGCGCTGTGTCCTGGCCTTGTGCTCTTTATGGCTTTATTCTGGTCTGTAGCTGTTTATTCTAAGGGGTATGTCTTTATTCTTGTCTAGATATGTCTTTAGGGGGTATGTTTTTATACGAGTCTCTAGCTTAAGGGGTATATGTTCTAATTTGTATGCCTTTATTCTAGTTTATCTAGGTCTTTATACCTGTATTTGTTTATTCTAGGGAGGTATATCTTCTAGTCTCTTGCTTAAGGGGTATATGTTCTAATTTGTATGTCTTTATAGCTGTATGCGTTTATTCTAGGGAGGTACATCTTTATTCTAGTCTCTACCTTAAGGGATATATGTTCTATTTTGTATGTCTTTTATAGCTGTATGTGTTTATTCTAGTCTCTAGCTTAAGGGGTATATGTTCTAATTTGTATGTCTTTATTCTAGTTTAGCTACGTCTTTATAGCTGTATGTGTTTCTTCAAGGTTATATGCCTTTATTCTAAGGGGTATGTCTTTATTCTGCTGTACATGTGACCATGAATGTCCCTGGGCTCAGTGTCTCTGCTGATTGTGTTCTACTCCGATGTAACCCTTCCCCTCGTCCTCACAAACAGGATTTATTGCTTCGTCTCGTAAAGCCGGTCATGATACAGGCCATATTTTCATGGTTTTAAAACGCACGATGCCTAAACCAGTTTTTTAGGTCATAAAGTGCACAGTCATCGTTGCTGATTTTTGGTGATGCTGAAGGAAACTGAACGGTCACATGACCCTTCCATCATGCGCATTTGTTTTTAAAGCCAGTGCAATGTTTTCTCCAGGTGCTGATTGTATCTTTAACAGACCTATATGCTTTGTTACAGGGAGGCTTTGCGCGATGTTATGAGATGACTGATCTTTCCAGTAACAAGATGTACGCTGTGAAGGTGATTCCACAAAGCAGAGTGTCCAAACCACACCAAAGAGACAAGGTAAGCAAGGGATCTGCTGATTTTTTTTTTTTTTTAAATCACCTTAAACATCACCTTGATAAATTGTGTTCATAACCTAACCGCTGCCATGTCATGGTTCTCCGTTAGATAACGAATGAAATTGAGCTGCACAAAACCCTTCAGCACAAACATGTTGTCAAGTTTTCTCATCATTTCGAAGATCAGGATAACATCTACATCTTCCTCGAGCTCTGCAGCAGAAAGGTAAGCTGCTTTACCAGAAGATGTATATTGTTTGACAAAGACCTTTATTACCACCGGTCAGTGACTGCATCAGGTGAGAAAATGAGGTTGACCATTTGCTTTCTTTGCTGCAGTCCTTGGCACATATTTGGAAAGCACGACACACCCTGACAGATCCTGAAGTACGTTACTACCTCAGGCAGATCATATCTGGCCTCAAATACCTCCATAACAAAGGAATCCTCCACCGAGACCTCAAACTAGGTAATGCATTTCCTTGTCTTCTGACTCTGTGGAGTTGGTTTTGCTGTTACTCCACTTTCCTTGCATATCTTTGAACTGCTGTAGCTGAGCACAACTTTTTTTTGTTTTTTAAAGGCAATTTCTTTGTGAATGAGAATATGGAATTGAGATTAGGAGACTTTGGGCTGGCAGCAAAGCTGGAGACTGTTGAACAGAGAAAAAAGTAAGTAGCTTTTATTCCCATGTGAAATCATAGTTCTGAGCAGTATTTATTTCGCACAGAGGTAATTGACTTCGTTTTGCAGAACTATCTGTGGAACACCAAACTACCTGGCACCAGAAGTATTAAATCGTCAAGGACATGGGACGGAGTCGGATGTTTGGTCCCTGGGTTGTGTGATGTAAGTGAATGCCATATTCAGCTTTGTTTAGTTAGAGGTTAAATGTCATGTCAAACTAAATGGAAAAATTGTACATTGGGGAAATACTGTGACATCCAGTTTCTTGACCATGGTCTATTTCTCTGGATTGGTCAGGTACACTCTTCTGTGTGGGAATCCTCCATTTGAAACTTTAGACTTGAAGGAAACGTACAAATGCATCAAGGAAGTGAAGTATACGCTTCCACCATCACTCTCTGCAGCAGCACAGAAGTTAATCTCTGCAATTCTGCAAAAGAACCCCAGTGATCGGCTTACTCTTGACCAGATTCTGGCTCATGAGTATTTCAGCAAGGTTGGTTATTGCACCATGTTGCATCTGCTTAATCTTGTCTGTGATCTTGAACATTTTTGGATAATGTGTAACCCACCTCTGAAGTACATGACGTTCTGACTCCCCTTCCAGGGCTTCACTCCAGACAAACTTCCACCCAGTGCATGTGTGATGGTGCCAGAGCTTAACCCTCCCAGCCCTGCCAAGAAATTCTTCACCAAGATGGCCAAGAGCCTCTTTGGCAAGAAGAAATCCAAAGGTAAGACTTCCCATCACTGAGCTCTTTAAGCTGGGATTTATTTAAAATGTACACTTTCAGTTTCATGGTGAACTTGAATCACTTATTTTGTTGACTTTCAGCAGAGAAGAACCCCAATGAGGACAAAGAGGACATCTCTAAGCTAGTCTCAGGCATGGTGAAACACTCAATTAGCCGGCAGATCAGCTACAAGACGGTGGGAATGAATGAGGTATGCGTTACGAGCCTTAATACTGCATTGGGTTGAAAAATGTTTGTTAAATGGCTTTAGCCAAATTTCTCTCAAGATGCACTTGAACATCTGATTGATGACTCATAAATACTTAAGGTGTGGCACAAAACCCAGATTGTGCTTTTATGATGTAGCAGTGCTGCCAAGTCAGTTGATATGGGGAATGTTTGTAGATGAATAACTTGAATACAGAAAGGCTGAGAACTCTGATAAAATAAGTCATGTGCGCTACAAGGGATTTAATACTGAATTTCAAACCAATTACACATGCTACACTTTTTCAGGAGAAAAGGAAGATTAGAATTGAATAACATGCCAGTCATGTGTTTGGCTGCTTTGACATGAACACCCACATTCCATTGTGGGGTGGCCTTTTTTTGTGTGTGGTTTCTACTTGTTTGAAATGTAGCTCATATATATATATATTTTTTTAATCCCCATCTTCTCACTCAGGTTGCATCTCCAGCAGGTGAACTGGCTGTTTCAGGGCCCTTGGACACACCAGTTGAGGACGAGTCCAGAAAGTCAACATCCCGTTCCTTCAAAGGCACTGTTGCCAGCAGTACTGATGGTGTGTGCACTTGCTAATTTACTGTGTGTGGATGTGCTATTTTAGGTTTCACTCTGATGCTTTTATAGTGCTGTATAGTCTGTATTTTCACATGAGCAACACAATCAAGTGACTAGTTTTGTGCTGATCAGCTGTGGTATACTTGTTTCATGATTCTTCACTTTTGACCTGTTTATCTGTGCAGGATGTGAAGACCCACTGACCCCAGCTGCTGTGGCTGAGGCTGCCATGAAGGTCCTCCTTAATTGCTTGTCCACCATGCCAGCAGGTTGGTTCTATTTGCATGGTCACAACTATCAGAAGCTTTTTGGTAAACACTTCTGTATCTCTCAGAATAATGGTCAGGAAAATAAACTTGGATTCTTATGGTTCTCCAGGATCTAGGAAGACTCCGTGTGTCTCAAAGCCTAAACCCTTTGTCTGGGTGACCAAGTGGGTGGATTACTCCAACAAGTATGGCTTTGCATACCAGCTCTCCAATCAGAATGTCGGAGTCCTCTTCAACGAAGGCACTCATCTGAGTCTGTGTGACCAGCGAAGGTAACTTGAATGGATTGATTAAAAACAATTAAAGCTATTCTAGACCATAATTGAATTATGGTTCTCCAGCAGTGGTTCAGTCATTGGCTAGATTTGAACTTAATTAGGTTATGACCTTGCATGTTCCATCTCAACAGGGTAGTTCGTTATTGTTTGACCAACAATAAACACTTCACCTTCCGAGCGGATACACTACCAGAACAGCTCCAGAGCCAGAAACATATTGTGGAGCTGATGGCCAACTACATGGAACAGAATCTCATGGAGGTGAGGGAGCATTTCAGAAATTAAACTTCTAGAGCTGTTGTTGCTTTAAAGTAATAGACACCTTAAATTCACTTTTCCCTGTGACTCTGTGAAAATATCCATCCATTATCTGTAGCTACTTATCCTGTACAGGGTTGCAGGCAAGCTGGAGCTTATCCCAGCTGACTATGGGCAAGAGGTGGGGGTACACCCTGGTCATTGCAGTCTGTGAAAATAGTTATAACTTTCACCCACAATGCAATTGTAAATAATAAGCCTTTGATAATAAAATGGGGGGGGCACCAAAGTGGCACAATCGAGCAGATGGGAATTGCAGTGCCTTGTGATGTCGATCGGGGAATCTCCAGAAACCGGAAGTGCACACGTAGTGTCTGAAGCCAGGACTTAAACATTTTCTATCCATACCAAAGGAATAGACAAGCCCAGTCACTTGATGTAGCAGTTTATTTAGAAGTCATTATTGTATTAATGCAGTATTCCTTTGTTACTTTTCAGTATGTAGAGGTTTTAAACTGACACTTAAACTTCACTCTTCTCTACAATTCTGTGAAAATAGAGCAATATGGAAGACAGATGGTGCACTCTATTGTACATGTACTCTACTGTACACGTACTCTTACTCCAGAGTGTTGAAAATGCTTGTAAACAATGATAAATAGGTGTGAACAGTGGGTAGGTACTCTTAGGTAGCTGGGAAAATATTTATTTTAGCCTTCAGGTAATAAAATAGAGTAGATCTAAATTAGCACTGTTCTGGTGCACTGGCTGCAGTCTAGTAACTACTTTCCACTACAAATGTCTACACTAAGCGACATCCCTGTGCCACACTGTTTTTGGGAGGTCAGTATTTGGTAGGCATCAAGGCTGAATACTACTTTGCTGCTACCTTTTATGAAATCAAATTTGAGGCTTTGCTGAATTGGAGCAAAAACATTTTTTCATCTTTGCCAGAGTTATAACTTATTGACAGGAATTACTATTATACTAACAATTGTCAGTAAAAATTCTAACAGCTGGTATTGGTAATTACTAATGTAAACAAAAACAGATGGTCTGTTGCAGTCACCCCTCCAGTGTCCGCTTGCCGAGATCGGAGTGGCAGTCACTCACCATTGTGGTTTTTGGTGTGACGGTCCTGGTATGGCTCAAACTGGTTGAGCTTTATCCTGAGCCCTACATTCTTCCTCTCCTCCTCTTCCCCAACTAACTCTTTCATCCCCATCATACAAGACATGCGCTGTCTGAAATCACTCACTATATAGTGGACTAAATAATGAGTTTCCCATTTTGTAGTGCTGTTCAAATGTATAGTGACAATTATGGCCAGAGCATCTGGTGCAGCAACAAGAGAATATTTAATTAAAAATAGTAAGAGAATAGAAAATAAGCTAAAATAAGACGTACAAGAATAAGTTAGTGCAGAGCAAGGAAGTGATCAAAAGCCTCAAATTTGATTTCATAAAAGGCAACGGCAAAGAAGAAAGTATTCAGCCTTGATTTTAAAAAACTGAAAGATGCAGCAGGCAAATGGGACTTTGTATTTATTGATGTAGGGAAATACACTCAGTATAATGTATTTTTATTTTGAAAACCCACCAGCTGACTGATCTGGCACATTTTAATTATGTGAAAGTAATGATGTAAATAACAGCACAGCAGAGCAGTGTCCGAAAGTGTTTTTCATTTTACCAATGAGCTTGCTCTAATAGAATTCCCTAGATGGTGAATAGGGAGTAATTTTGGACATGGCTCACAGCTCATGTTCGGTCAGTGTGCCTTCCAGGCAGGGGTTCCCTGATCTGCGCATTTCTGGTTTGGGCCATTCTCCACAGAAGGGAATTCCAGGCATCACTTTGTGACGATGTTTTAAATGCCTCGTTTTTGTTGAGTTTTTGTCTCCACACCTTGCGATTTTACATCAAAAATTGAAAGTTCTATAAAATGACACCAAGCAGACCTGTTCATGTCCGTATCACTTTAAATCACTTCTAGTTCCTCTTCTTGCACTGTAAGTAAATGAAGCACTCATGAGGCACTGGGAGTTAAACGAACCCTTGTATCTATCCCTACAGGGTGGAGATCTGGATTGTGAGAAGCAGCCATCTCCTACAGACTGTCCCCTTCTCCTGCAGTGGATGAAAACTGACCATGCTTTGGTTATGCTTTTTAACAATGGTTCACTACAGGTAAGCTTGGTTTCTTTTGTCTATTTCAATTCCCTTCATACATGTAAGCCTTCTAGATTAGCATCCTAGCCTGACAAATTTCATGAATAGCTACCTGCCAAAAATGAATGATTGAAAGCTTGAAACGAGTCTTATTTAGGTGAATGATGAGAAATTAACTGGATAAAGAGGCAAAATGTAATTCTAAATAACTTTTTACAATTACAATATGTTCTGTTTCTGCTCCCAGGTGAACTTCTACACTGATCACACTAAGGTGATCCTGTCCAAGTTGGCAGACACGTACTTGTTGACCTATATTAGTCATGAGCGGATTTCCACCTCATATTCTCTGCTCACTGTGAGTGAGCACGGTTGCTCTGCTGAGCTACGCCAACGGCTCCATTATGTGGTGCAGCTGCTGCAGCACTACACCAAAACATAAATGAACCACAAAAAAGGACTAAAACCTCAAGGTCTAGGACTGAAACCATATCTGGAGAAGCTAGCATCTTGAAACAAAAGTTCTCCTAACCTATATTCTGGCCTCCTTGGACTTATGGTGCACTGTTATTTTTGGATTTAGTTTTTCTTTTCTATGTCACACTGGCGCTACGGACGCAGCTCGACTTCACCATGTACACAACGTTAACAAGGAGATGAAGAGAACTTGTGTGATAAGGCTTTGTTTTGATCACCTGCCTTCCTCTTTATTTAAGACAGACCTTTATTTCACTTAATGGTACAGGGAAAGCTGGTGAATATCGCTAAATATTTTAAGGAGTGATTTTAGTTTTAAACCTGGAGGGGCTAGTAGTTGAAATCTGCAGCTGGACCAGCTGGAACTTGTTGAGGTGTGAAAGAGAGAGCAAAGTGCCTTTCTGAAGGATGTCTTCTGGGTTGTGCAATAATGGCCCTTCTGTATCTTAAGCTCAAATAACAAAAGTATCAGAAAGGGCTCATGTGGTGGAGCCTTTATTCTTCTGCTTTGTTTGATTTCAATTATGCCTAATGGATGGAGGTAAGCACTACAAACACCTGCTTTAAGCTTTTTACCTAGTACAAGATATTAGTCATCTAATATCCTCCATCAGATGAAAGACTATCTGTTTTTCATTTGTGCCTCCAACTGTTTACGTCCTGACCTCCACCATCTAGCATTGTTCTAAATACTGTGACACTGACTGTAACGTGCTAAAGGAATAAGTATTAGAAAAGTGTTTTCATTTCTTTTTTTCATCCCATCATTGAGCCATTATATTTTCAGGCAAATTCTTTTGGCACATGTATTTATGTTTTTATTTATTTTTTTATTTATTTGTAACTATGGTGTTATCACTAAGTAAAATGTTCAATATCACTTTTTTTATATATTGGTATCTTGGAGGGGTGGGGAATAAAGTTTGTTGAAATGCACATTTGTTTTGAAGGCTGACTTTGTATTGAGTAATCAATTAAACCATGGCTTTGATTATAATTTAAAAATGGCCATTAATTAGCCATTGATGGGACAAATGGCATGGGACATGTGGCCTGAATTCAGTGCTACAAAGATGGCCCATGACTGTTTTTGACTAATCTCTGATTAGAAAGGTTTGCTTACTGCATATTTTTCATAAATCAAGGTTGTTGGGGTTTTTTTTGGGGGGGGGAGACTTGACTCACAGTAGGCATGTATGCCAATAGTGACCAAGTGAATGATTTTAATGAGGCAGCCATTGCCTAGCTGTCTGTTAAAAAGGCTGCAGCAGGCTACCCTCATACTTTGTTGATCATGTCCCATTACCAGATTACACCCAGGCATATTAACATTCTTCAGCTTTGCAAGTACCAGATCACCCAATATCTTGGCTCAAACTTTCTAGACTGCAGTTTTCAGGATGGTTGCCCAGAGTGGTTTGAAGAGCTCTGCTCACATTAAAGCAGTGATCAAGTTTAGTGTGTGGTGTTCTAATGGAGAGCTTGGCTGGGCTGGTCCTATAAGAAACTAAACCTTTCTCCATGAAGATATCTGGCCTAGGAAAGCTGGCTGTGAAATTGCACCAAAGGGCACAAGGTTGGGAAGTCTTCCCTTGGAATTCTGAGCTCCAGAGGCTCATGATAGTCAGGAGCTGAAGATTGGTAGAACCGTTCTTTTGGATGCAGTGGAGGTATCCATTGCTTCCTGAGGCTGGGGTAATGGCTGCATAGTCATGACTAAGCAAGCAAAAATCAACTGTCAATTCAAGTCTGAAACTTGTGAAGGTTCATTTGTAAAGTACAGTATATTCCCATACTTCATTGTCAGGTATTAAAATATTGTCTGGTATTGAGTGGTATATCAGATATATCCCATTCAGCTAGCATGATCTTGAACGAGTCAAAGGGGTGGTCAGTATCATGTTCGCTGAACGGAATATATGCTATACCATGGAAAAAAGCCAGCCAGTAGTATTATACATACACATTTGATGGAACAATTATAGATTTTACAAAAAGTTAAGGGGGGGGTGCTTACCAATTTTTTTGTGTCTGATGGCGTGTTTTTCTCTTGTAAATATATGTGAAGATTGAAGTTTTGGTAGCCTTTTGGGTGTTCAACACATCTTTCTCTTTCAAATTATCTTAAAATCTGTATTTAATGAAGCAAACCTGATGGCCATGTTTGTTTACAAATTGTCACTCGCTAGTGTGGAAGTTTTACGTATAATCTATATCTTATGACATTTTCAATTCACTGCAACAGCTTATTGTGGGTGCCATCAGCGAACAAAGAAATGCTTCTGTGCATGCACAGCAGAAAACTTTCTCCTTGGATATTCGCATCAGCTCCGATGTGTGATGTCATGTCTTGACAATCGTGCAATATCATAAACCATATTCAGTGCCCATTCTCCATTGGGTAGAGTGACATAATGCACATAGGATAAGCAATATGTTAACAATATTGCATGCTATCAAACCAAATAAATGAAACCTGCTAGAAGGGAGTAGAATATGTTTTTATTCCATCGACAAGGTGTCCTGTATGTATAATAATTGTAAATATTGTATCCAATTCACCCTTCATTTTTGCTCACGATGCCCAAAATGAAAAATGTCGACCTTTTCTCCATGATGAAAACCATATAATAATTCACACTTCTGGTTAAAATATATGAAATTACACTGGCATCTTTAATGGCGGCATGGTGGTGTAGTGGTTAGTGCTGTCGCCTCACAGCAAGAAGGTCCGGGTTCGAGCCCCGGGGCCGGCAAGGGCCTTTCTGTGCAGAGTTTGCATGTTCTCCCCGTGTCCGCGTGGGTTTCCTCCGGGTGCTCCGGTT
>JAODOC010000001.1:12935897-12948843 GCA_027575955.1 Nemapteryx nenga | reverse complement strand
GAGGGTCAACGACCCATGTGACCTCAACGACTCTCCTTAGGGTTGCTTTTGGTCCACTAGAGGATAAATACCTGGAAATCCCCACTAGTCAGACAGAACTGAAGAAGCCTTTCAGATGAGAGGTGAAACGATTTCAACAAGTCCAGTTGCCTTCTTTAGCACCTAAGGTCTTGAATGGTTTCTTACTTTCAAAGGTTTCTTTCAAAGTCAGGAGCCTTCAGTCTGAGGCTTGCTTTAATATTCTTACTGACTACAGAGATCAAGAGCAGAATGTATGTACACTCATCAGATTTACCAACAGAGGGTTAGGCAAAATATCAGTCCAGGCTGGCCAATTTTACAGCTTTTCTCAGTCACTTTGGTGCATTTCTCAAATAATCATTAACATTTGCATAACAGTAAGTGCATTTCTTGAAAAAAACATGTACAAACTACAAAACAGTGGATTACCTGCAAAAGCATGTAATTTGCTCAAAATGCTTAGTTTATGTCTCAAAAGCAAATATTTATGCCAATGAAACTGTCAGTATCATCAGAATGACAAGTCCTTGTGCCATTGTTTATGAACAAGATTGTCAAAATGTTTAGTCATGTCAATATAACAGTTTGCTCTGTAAGTATTTTCTAATGAAAACTGTGACTAGGATTTTGGTAACACTGACAAAGTGCACAAGGCAGCAATTTTTTTTACTGTGTGATATAACAAAGCCAGTACTACAAAATTACACATTGCTGTGTGTGTGGGGGGGGATTGATTGCAAGAGACTGGATATGATTTAAAGTTTTTAACCCTCTGCCACCTCTGTGAAGTAGTTTTGCAGTGCTATAGTACAGTACAGTAAAATGCAATACAGTAATGTTTGAATACATATATTTACTGCATTGTAAATACAGTACAATACTTAAGTACATAAATATAGTACAGTACAATGAATAGGTAAATGAATAAATGGAAAAGCAAGTGGCAATCTGTACTTTGAAGCTTTACCGTAAGTATACGGTATTACTGAAGCCTGGTCTAATTGTTAGAGAAGCAGCTTTGGGATCAAAAGTTTGCCAATTTGATTCCCTAGACCAGCAAGCATGGCTGAAGTGCCCTTGAGCAAGGCACCTAACCCCCAACTGCTCCCCAGACTGCTCTGGGTATGTTGTATGTTGCTCTGGATAACAGCATCTGCTAAATGCCTGTAATGTAATGTAATGTAATGTAATATACGGTGCACTGTGGCAGCAGGGGCGTGGTCGAGCGTTGGCTGAATGGTGAGGAGGCGGGTTGAACTAGCAGGTAACGTGATGAGGTGCACCTTGTGTCAAATTACTGGCTGTCTATTAACCTGTGTCTCTGTGTCTTTCAGACAGTCACGAATGAGAGAGAGCGCTGTGGCACCCCATCGCGTGTGCATTTCTGTTTCATGAATAGTCAGTGAAAAGTCTGCACAATAAAATGAACTCACCTGTTCTGAAGCCTGCTTCCTGTTCCTCTGTTTCTCAAAGTTAGAGAGTTGTTACACTGGTGCCAAAACTCGGGACTGAGGAACGAATGCCGCCATGAGATCCAAACCAGTCTGAGAACTCCTCCAAATGCTCGCTGATGACCTCCAGTGCCAGCAACATGCCCTCATCGCAATGTCTATCAACCAGAGCCGGCGCTTCTGGGCCCTGCTTGAAGCCCAGGCAGAGGATCACCAGGTGGTACAGAGCTGGGTTCAGTCTGCGGGTGCTCTAGCTGTCATCCCTGTGCCCAGTGTGCCTGTTCAGTTTGTGAAGATGGGGCTGCAGGACGACCCCAACGCCTTCCTTGAGCTGTCTGAGCGTGTCATGGAGGCGAGCTCATGGCCAACCTCACAGTGGTGGCTCGCCTATTGCTGCTCCTGTTGGGAGAAGCCCAGCTTGTGGCTCGACAGCTTCCAGCCACCACCATTCTGGAGTACCCCCACCTGAAGCGAGCCGTCTTACAGCAGGTCGGCCGTGGCCCAGAGGAGCAGCGCCAGCATGTCCACTCACTGGCTTACGGTGAAGTGAGCCGGCAGTTCACGTTCACCCAACAGCTCCGAGATGCATGCTAGCAGTGGCTTCTGGCCAGTGAGTACGACGTCAAAGCCATCATTGAGCAAGTGACACCGGAGCAGTTCATAGCTCAGCCATTGAGTGGGACATCAGCGTGGGTCCGGTGTCACCAAATGACGTCGGTGGAGGAGGCAGTCCAACTGGCTGAGGATCATCTGACAGCATATCCAGAAGCAGGCTCTGTTACAACTCCCTCTCTCTCAATCACTTTCGCTTTCTCCTTCTCCCCCTCCTCACCCCTACCCTATCTCTGCAGAAACAGGGGCCAACTCCCCCAAAACCCATTCCCTGCACCTGTATTTGTCTATCCTCGTGTTTCTACTCCCCCTTCTCCTTTTGTGTCTATGCTGCCATTAACCCCCTCTCTCTCTCCACAGATGAACTCATCCATACCCACCAGAACTGAAAGTGAACTCAGGCAGGTCTGCAGGCATGGAGAGAAGGTGGGGAATCAGTGCTTCCGCAAAGAGGCGGGGTTACTGATTCACATCCCTGAGGCACCTCAGGCTTCCCCTGATTGAGTGGGGGTGTACAGGATAGTTAGGAGTATGCAAGGGGGTACACATCAGGCTTTGGTGGATTCAGGTTGTAATCAGACCTCCATACCTCAAAGCCTGACTCAATGCGGGGCACTGGGAAATGCATGTTTGGTGAAGGTTAAGTGTGTGCATGGTGATATACACAAATATCCACTGATGCCCATCACTATCCACTTCCAGGGAGAAAATCATAATGTACAGGCTGTGGTTAATCCAAGCCTCACTCACCCGCTAATCCTGGGTACTGATTGACTGGGGTTTAGAACATTAAAGAAACTGATAGTAGTGGGTGAGTCCCACTGCAATGTTGATCGGGGAGGCGGTCCCAGGACCATCTGCATCTGCACTGTGTCATGATGACACAGAGAGGTGCTAGAGCCCTCCTCCCTCTCTGGGGAATCTCTTAAGGGACTTCCCATTGGAGCAGGCATGTGACGAGTCTCTGAGACATGCCTTTGACCAAGTGGATGTAATTGATGGTCAAATACTCCAACCTAACCTTGCGCTTTCCTTTCCATATTTTTGTATTATGAAGGACAGGTTGTCCTGAGTGATGCAGGACACTCAAACAAAAGAAAAGGTGACACACTTGCTGGTCCCGAAGAGCCACAGGGAACTTTTATTCCATGCAGCTCATCATAATCCTATGGCTGGGCATCTGGGGCAGGATAAAACACTGAATTGTCTCATGGCCTGTTTCTATTGGCCAGGGATTTGCGCCAATGTCTGCAGGTGGTATGTGGCATGTCACAAATGCCAGCTGGTAAGTTCAGCGGCCACACCAAAAGCACCATTGTGCCCACTGCCATTGATGGAGATCCCCTTTGAAAGAATTGGCATGGATCTCATCGGGCCATTAGATTGATCTGCACACGGGTATTGCTTTGTATTAGTTATAGTGGATTATGCAATGTGATAACTGGAAGCAGTGCCTCTCTGCAATATCTCAGCACACAGTGTTGCAGAGGTACTCTTCTGCATTATCTCCCGAGTTGGGATTCCAAAAGAAATCCTGATGGATCAAGGCACTATGTTTATGTCATGCACAGTGTGCAAATTATATGAATTATTGGGGATTAAATTGATTCATACTAGTGTTTATCATCTGCAAATGAATGGGCTGGTCAAACCATTTAACCAAATGGTTTAAGAACATGATTAATTCGTTCCCTGGGATGCTAAAAATTGGGACAGGTGGCTCGACCCTCTGTTATTTGCAGTGCATGAGGTCCCACAAGCCTCCACTGGGTTTCCCCATTTGAATTGCTGTATGGGCGCAAGCCCCATGGTGTCTTAGACATCATTAAAGAAAACTGGGAAGAGAGGCCTTCTCAAAGTAAAAATTAAACACATTCTTGACCTGAGAGCAAAACTCCACGCACTGAGCCACACAACCCAGGAGAATTTGCTACAGGCCCAAGAACGTCAAGCTCGCTTGTACAACAGAGGGGCATGGGTAAGGGGGTTTGCACTGGGAGATAAAGTCCTCATTTTACTGCCCACTTCAAGCTCAAAATTGCTTGTCAAGTGGCAAGGGCCCTTTAAGGTCATACAGCAAATTGGGGAGGTCGACTATGAGGTCAAACGGCCAGATAGAGGCAACACATGTCACATTTACCACCTCGAGCTCCTGAAACAGTGGAGAGAGGAGGTTCCTGTGGCTCTGGCGATGGTAGTTCTGGAGAGGGCAGAGTTGGGACCAGAGGCAAGTCTAAAAAGTATGGCCCAATTCACCCCAGTCCCCTGTGGAGACCACCTCTCACCGTCCCAGAGAGCACAGGTAATTAGGTTGTAGGAGGAATTCTCCAATGTGTTCTCGCCCCTCCCTGCTCGCACTAACTTCATAGAACACCACACTGAGACTCCCCCAGGGGTGGTGGTGTGTAGCCCCCTGTATTGGCTCCCTGAACACAAGAAAAATGTGGTTCAGGATGAACTCCAGGTGATGCTTAAAATGGGAGTAATTGAGGAGTCACACAGTGACTGGAGCAGCCTGGTGGTCTTGCTTCCCAAGACCAAAGGGTCTGTCCAGTTCTGTGTAGACTTTCGAAAAGTCAACATGGTGTCTAAATTTGATGCATATCCGATGATCCACATTGATGAACTGCTTGATCGGTTAGGCATGGCTCGCTTTTACTCGACACTGGATTTAACAAAGGGATATTGGTTGAGCCCCTTGACTCCATTGTCCTGCAAGAAAACAGCCTTTTCCACATTGTTTTTCTTACACCAAGTTGTCACCCTTCCTTTTGGGTTGTTTGGGGCTCCAGCGACATTTCAGTGTCTCATGGACTGAATTCTCTGTCCCCACAATACATATGCAGCGGCATACTTAGATGATATAATCATTTATAGTAATGATTGGGAGCAGCATCTACAACATCTCAGGGCGGTCCTGAGGTCGCTGCGGTGCACTGGGCTCACAGCAAACCCGAAGAAGTGTGTAATTGGATGGGTGGAAGTATGGTATCTGGGCTTCCACTTGGGTCATGGGCAGGTGCATCCCCAAGTTGATAAAACTGCAGCGATTGTGGCCTGCCCACGACCTAAGACCAAAAAGGGGGTGAGGCAGTTCCTGGGGCTGGCTGGCTATTATAGGTGGTTCGTGCCTAACTCTTCAGATGTCACCAACCCACTGACTGACCTCACTAAAAAGGGGGCACCAGATCCATTCCAGTGGATGGAGCCATGCGAACGGGCTTTTGCTCAGGGAAAGGTGGTTTTGTATGGGGGCCCACTGTTGCATTCTCCTGACTTTTCTCTCCCTTTTGTTTTACAGACCGACACATCAGACAGAGGGCTGGGGCTGTTTTGTCCCAGGTGGTGGAGGGGGAGGAGCGTCCAGTGTTGTACATCAGCCGCAAGCTCTCCATGCAAGAGTCAAAGTACAGCATGATAAAAAAGGAGTGTCTGGCCATCAAGTGGGCAGTCCTCACTCTCCACTACTACCTGCTAGGACACCCATTCACCCTCTGTTCTGACCATGCCCTGCTCCAGTGGCTCCACCACATGAAGGATGCCAACGCGTAGATTACTCATTGGTATCTGACCCTTCAGACCTTTAAATTTGAGGTGGTCCACAGGCCAGGGGCACAGATGGTGATGGCAGATTACCTCTCCTACCAGGGGGTGGGGGTCAGCCACAGACCAGACAGCTCCTCGGCCTAAGTCGGGCGCTGGGGCTATGTAGCAGCGGGGGTGTGGTCAAGTGTCGGCTGTGAATGGTGAGGAGGCGGGTTGAACCAGCAGGTAACATGTGATGAGGTGCACCTGTGTCAAATTACTGGCTGTCTATTAACCTGTGTCTCTGTGTCTTTCAAACAGTCAGGAAAAAGAGAGAAACCAGCATCACCCCACATGTGTGCATGTATGTTTGTGTTGAGCTGTCACTGAAGTGTGTGTGAAATAAAAGAACTCACCTGTTCTGAAGCCTGCTTCCAGTTCCTCTGTTCCCCCACAAGTCCAAGAGTTGTTACACTGGTACCAAAACCAAACCAGTCAAAGAGGTCCTCCAAATGCTTACTGATGAACTCCAGCACAAGCAGCACACCCTTGTCACATTGACGGTAGATCAGGCCCAACACTACCAGGCTCTGTTCGATGCCCAGGCAGAGGACTGGCAGGTGATACGGAGCTGGATCCAGTCTGTGGGTGCTCCAGCCATCATTCCTGCAGCCAGCATGCCCATCCAGCTGGTGAAGATGGAGGCACAGGTCGGCCTCAATGCCTTCCTTGAGCTATTTGAGCGTATCGTGGAGACAAGCTTGTGGCCAACCTCTCAGTGGATGACTCGCCTACTGCTGCTCCTGTTGGGGGAAGCCCAGCTCCCAGCTTGACAGCTCCCAGCCACCAACAGGGTGAAGTACCCCCACCTGAAGTGATCCATCGTACAGTGGATCGGTTGCGGCCCAGAATAGCAGCGCCAGTGCTTCCGCTCGCTGGCTTACAGTGAAGCGGGCTGGCTGTTCGTGTTCGTGCAACAGCTCTGAGATGCCTGCCAGCAGTGGCTGTTGGCCAGCAAGTGCAACATCGAATCCATCATCGAGCAAGTGACACTGGAGCAGTTTTATTGCCCAGTTGCCAAGTGGCTTGTCAGCGTGGTTCCAGTGTCACTGACCGACATCAGTGGAGGAGGTGGTTCAACTGGCCAAGGATCATCTGATGGTGTATCCAGAAGCAGACTGTGCTACAACTTCCTCTCTCACTCACTCACATTCACTTTCTCCTTCTCCCCCTCCCTTTTCTCACCCTTCCCTCACCCCAGCCCCATGGAAATGGGAGCCAACTTCCCCTGTAACCTGCTCCCTGCACCCATGTCTATCCCTCTCTTTCTACTCCCCCTTCCCCTTCTGTGTCTGTGCCATCATTAACCCCCTCTCTCTCTCCACAGATGAGCTCATCCATGCCCACCAGACCTGCGAGCAAGCCCAGGCAGGTCTGTAGGCACAGAAGGAAGGTGGGGAAGCAGTGCTTCTGCAGGGAGGTGGGGCTACTGATTTATGTCCCCAATGCACCTGAGGCCTCCCCTGATCAAGTGGGGCCATACAGGATAATGGAGTATGCAAGGGGGTACACATCAGGCTTTGGTGGATTCAGGTTGTAATCAGACCTCCATACATCAAAGCCCGACTCAATGCGAGGCACTGGGAAATGTACATTTGGTGAAGGTTAAGTGTGTGCATGGTGATAGGCATCAGCAGATATTTGTGTATATCACTATTCACTTCCAGGAAGAAAAACATAGTGTAGAGGTCGAGGTTAGTCCGAACCTCACTCAGCTACTGATTCTGGGAACCAGTTGGCTGGGGTTTAAAACATTAATGATACAGACAGTGGTGGACGAGTCCTGCAGTAGCATGTCATATGGGGATCCCAATGCAATATTAGCTGGGGAGGTGGTCTCAGGCATGCCTGTGTCAGCTCTGCATCATAATGACAGAGTGGGGAGAGCCCTCCTCCCTCCCTGGGGAATCCCTTAGTGGACTTCCCATTGGAGCAGGCATGTGACAAGTCTCTAAGACACACCTTTGACCAAGTGAAAGTAATTGATGGCCAGATCCTCCAGCCTAACATTGCATTTTCTTTCCCATACTTTTGTATTATTATGGATAGGCTGTATCAAGTGATGCATGACACTCAAACAAAAGAAAAGATGACACAGTTGTTGGTCCTGAAAAGCCACAGGGAACTTTTATTCCGTGCGGCTCATCATAATCCTAGGACTGGGCATTTGGGGCAGGATAAAACACTGAATCATCTCGTGGCCCATTTCTATTGGACAGGGATTCACACTGATGTCCACAGATGGTGTGCAGCATGTCGGGAATGCCAGCTAGTAAATCCAGTGGCCACCCCAAAAGCATGATTGTGCCCTTTGCCATTAATTGAGATCTCCTTTGAAAGAATTGCCATGGATCTCATCATGCCATTAGATTGATCTGTACATAGGTATTGCTTTATGTTAGTCATTATGGATTATGCAATGCGATATCCAGAAGCAGTGCCACTCTGCAATATCTCAGCACACAATGTTGCGGAGGCATGTTATCTCCTGAGTTGGGATTCTGAAAGAAATCCTGTTTGATCAATGCACTACATTTATGTTACACACACTGCATGAATTGTACAAATCATTAAGGATTAAACTGATTCATACTAGTGTTTATTATCTGCAAACTGATGGGCTGGTCAAATGGTTTTAGAACATGATTCGTAAGTTCATTCATCAGTATGCTAAAAATTGGGATAGGTGGCTTGACCCTCTGTTGTTTGCAGTGTGCGAGGTCCCACAAGCCTCCACCGGGTTTTCCCCATTTGAATTGTTGTATGGACACAAGCCCAGTAGAGTCTTGGACATTATTAGAGAAAATTGGAAGGAGGGGCCTTCTCAAAGCGAAAACAAAATTCTTGACCTGAGAGCAAAACTCCACGCACTGAGTCACATAACCCCAGAAAATTTGTTATAGGCCCAAGAACGTCAAGCTCACCTATACAATAGAGGAGCATGGCTAATGAAATTTGCACCAGGAGATAAAGTCCTCATTTTACTGCCCACCACAAGTTCAAAATTGTTTGCCAAGTGACAAGGACCCTTCAAAGTCACACAGCAAATTGGGGAGGTCTACTATGAGGTCAAAAGGCCAGATGGGGCAACACGTCAAATTTACCACCTGAAATCATGGCAAGAGGAGGTCCCTGTTGCTCTGGCGATGGTAGTTCCAGAGAGGGCAGAGCTAGGGCCAGAGGCAAGTCTAAAAAGTGTAGCCCAATTCAACCCAGTCCCCTGTGGAGATAAACTCTTACCATCCCAGAGAGTACAGGTAATTAGGTTGCAGGAGGAATTCACCGATGTGTTCTCCTCCCTCCCTGGTCACACTAACCTCATAGAACACCACATTGAGACTCCCCCAGGGGTGGTGGTGCACAGAAGCACAGCAGGCTGTTGTTAGCATTCAGATTTTATTTGGCTTTTCAGTATAATACTTTCCCAATTGGGACAGTCTCTCTAACACACACACACACACACACACACACACACACACACACACACACACCATCATGTTCTGGTCCCAATCTCTCCTCCTCTGCTCTCTCCTTTTATGGAGCTCCGTCAATGCAAGAGACACACAGACATACATTAATTGACAACAGGTGTAGTGATTGAGCAAGCACAGAAGCACCACCACGCAGAGCGCTGGTACGTCCCAAACCGCCTGCACAGCCGCCACCGAGCAACATTGCTTGGAACATCATGCCAAGCATTAAAGCACAGAGTGCTTAACAACCATGATGTTAAAATGAGCAACGAGCTCACTGTAGTCCATAGCTAGGAGCACAGGCATCACCCATGGCGAACCAAGACCTGGAGGGAACCAATGCCTAAAACTGGGTCTGGAGCTACACCACCACTGATGGACAAAAACAAACATCAAACTACACAAACACAAAAAAAAGAAAAAATTTCAAAAATAAAAAGAGAGAAAATAAAATAAAATGTTCCAGTGAAAAGTGGCAGCCAGAATGCACACGACGTACTCTCAACCGGAAACGGAATCTACTTTGTGTAAGATCCATGGGGATGTCCGTCGGTGGTGTGCAGCATGCCGCGAATGCCAATTAGTAAATTCCACGGCCACTCCAAAAGCTTCTTTGCCCCCTCTACCTTTGATCGAGACCCCTTTTGAAAGAATTGGGATGGATTTTGTTGGGCCATTAGATCGGTCAGGATGGGGATATCGCTTTATTTTAGTTCTGATGGACTATGCAATGCAATATCCGGAAGTGGTGCCTCTCCGCAATATCTCAGCACGCAGTATTGCGGGAGCGCTCATCTGTATCATCTCCCAGGTCAGGATTCTGAAAAAAATCCTGACAGACCAAGGCACTACATTTATGTCACACACACACACACACACACACACACACACACACACACACACAAACTGTATGAGTTTTTGGGGATTAATTCTATCCGCACCAGTCTCTATCACCCACAAACAGATGGCTTAGTGGAGTGTTTTAATCAAACACTCAAAAACATAATTTGGAAGTTCATAAGTGAGGATGCACATAATTGGGATAAATGGCTCAAGCCCCTGTTATTTGCAGTACGAGAGGTCCTGCAAGCCTCCACAGGTTTCTCACTGTTTCAGTTATTATATGGGCGTAAGCCGCATGGCATTTTGGATGTGCTACGAGAAAATTGGGAGGTGGGACCTTCGCCTAGCAAAAATTAAATTCAATATGTTCTTGACCTGTGTGCAAAATTCCACACCCTCACGCACTTAACCCAGGAGAATTTACAGCAGGCACAAGAATGTCAAATCCAGCTGTAGGACAGGGGCACGTGCCTTACAGAGTTCACACCAGGAGACAAAGTGCTCGTATTATTGCCCACGTTGAGCTCCAAATTAATCGCCAAGTGGCAAGGGCCCTTCTAGGTCACATGGCGAGTCGGGGACATCGACTATGAGGTGAGACAAATGAATAGGGGTGGGGCACTGCAAATTTACCACCTCAACCTGTTAAAATGTTGGAATGAGGGGGTCCCTGTGGCGTTGGTGTCGGTAGTTCCAGAGAAGGCGGAGCTGGGGCCAGAGGTAAAAAAAAGTAACATCTCAAATGACTCCAGTCCCTTGTGGAGAACACCTCTCACCAGTACAACTCACAGAAGTGGCCAAGTTGCAGTCCAAGTGTTCTCACCCCTTCCCGGCCACACCCACCTCATAGAACACCATATTGAGATGCCCCTGGGGGTGGTGGTGCGTAGCCCCCCTTACCGCTTGCCTGAACACAAAAAAATGGTGGTTTGGGATGAACTCAAGGCCATGATCAAAATGGGCATAATCAAGGAGTGCCACAGTGACTGGAGCAGCCCAGTGGTCCTGGTTCCCAAGACCAACAGGTCGATCTGGTTCTGTGTGGACTATAGAAAAGTCAATGTGGTGTCTAAATTTGATGCATACCCAATGCCTCACATTGATGAGTTGCTCGATCGGTTAGGCGCTGCTCGCTTTTATTCAACACTGGATCTAACAAAGATCATCCGCCCTCACGCCGCCTATGTGGCAGCGTACCTCGACGACATCATTATTTATAGCAATGATTGGCCATGGCACCTGGAACACCTTAGGGCCATCCTAGAGTTGCTGAGGTGTGCGGGTCTCACAGCTAACCTGAAAAAGTTTGCAATTGGGCAGGTGGAAGTACAGTATCTGTGTTTCCACTTGGGTCATGGGCAGGTGCGTTCCCAAATTAATAAGACTACAGTGATTGCGGCCCGCCCAAGGCCCAAGACCAAAAAGGGGGTGAGACAGTTCTTGGGGCTGGCTGGCTACTATCGTGGGTTCATACCTAATTATTCAGACGTCACCAGCCCGCTAACTGATCTCACTAAAAAGGGAGCATCAGATCTGGTCCAGTGGATGGAGCAGAGTGAACAGGCTTTCACTAAAGTAAAAGCTGCACTGTGTGGGGACTCACTTTTACACTCCTCTGACTTCTCTCTCCCCTTTGTTTTACAGACGAACGCATTGGAAAGAGGGCCGGGGGCCATTTTGTCCCAGAAGCTTGAGGGTGAGGAGCATCCCATGCTGTACATCAACTGCAAACTCTCGATGCATGGAAGCAAGTACAGCACCATCGAAAAGGAGTGTCTGGCCATCAAGGTGGTGGTCCTCACCCTCCGGTACTACCTGTTGGGGTGCCCTTTCACCCTCTGCTCAGACCACGCACCCCTCCAGTGACTCCACCGCATGAAAGATGCCAATGCACAGATCACCTATTGGTATCTCACCCTCCAGCCATTTAAATTCGAGGTGGTCCACGGGCTAGGGGCGCAGATGGTGGTGGCAGACTTCCTACCCCAGAAGGGGAGGGGGGGTCAGCTGCAGGCCAGATGGCTTCCTGGCCTGAGTTGGGAGGTGGGGGTGGCAGTGGGGCCATGGCCAAGCCTCAGTTCGTGAATGGAGGGCAGAGGCAGGGAAGGTGAGTGGCCAAGTCATTACACTTATTGTCAATCAATGTGTGTTTGTTGCAGTGATGGTGGAGCATAAAAGGAGGGGGACAGCACAGAACTGAGCCCGGGACCAGAACACGACTGTGTGTGGGTGTACATGTGTGTGTCCTAGAGTTAAGCAAGTGAAGGTGAAAAGCTTAGTAAATGTGTGTGAGCATTGTCTCCTGCCTGCTGTACTTCTGTACTCCACCCATATCCGGGAAAGCATTATAGTTTATTTCCTGGAACTCAGTATAACATGACATGTTCCAGTGGTGCAGCACTTGATTTTTCAACTCAATCTTTGATACATCCAGCACCATGATGCTCTTCCTGAGGCTCACACTACTCACCCGTAAGTTTCTTCTGTGCTATTCCATATAAAATCCATGGGTGTGTTCAGCTAAATTGGACCTGCATCTTAACTGGAGATAACAATAAGCAATTACTCAAATTTATGTCTTTGAGTAATCTGTCTGTTTTGTGTTACAGTGCTTCTTGCAGCCCCTGGCTTGCTTGTTTCTGGAGGTAATGTCTGAATGCAGTCACACATTTTAAATAGCTTAAAATAATACTGATTTATATAAGAGCCAAAGTAAATAATTCAGGTGGACTTGCAAATGATTTATACTTTCAGAGAATATGATTACCTGCTATGGTGATGTCCAGCGCCTCACTTGTGGTAAGTTTAAATGTCTTATATTTTCAGACAGCATATTTTAAGCCGATAAGAATAATAGCTTTTTGGAAACACTATTACTACAAGAAACTACAGTGGTGCTTGAAAGTTTGTGAACCCTTTAGAATTTTCTATATTTCTGCATAAATATGACCTAAAACATCA
>JAODOC010000001.1:12402096-12412645 GCA_027575955.1 Nemapteryx nenga | reverse complement strand
ATGTTATGGCAATATTTGGGCTTTCAGTAATTTCTTTGAACTGTTCTTTTTCTGTGGCAGAATGATTGTACAGCATACAATCATTCTACCATGAGTAGTGGTGCACATGACTGACGTGTGTACCAAATTTCATGAGTTTTCGAGTCTGTGCGAGGTGTCCAATCTGTATTTTTGAACGAGGTGGCACTATGGAGTTAATGAAGCCCAACTAGACGAATTTATCATATCACCTCAAATTGTATCATAGGACAAATGTATGTGCAAAGTATCATGAGTTTTTAGCCATGGTAAGCCCTTCAAAACAGCATGGGAAAAGTTCAAAATCCCACATTTCATCCAGCATGGCTGACTTCCTGTTGGGCAGAGTCAAATACTGTACAACCAAGTGACCTTTGTCCTGTATCACAAGAGTAACTATCACACCAAATCTCATGCTGATCTGAGCAACTTCATCTCAACCATTGCTTGTGCTTGGGGGTGCTATAGAGCTGTGGGACCACACCCAGTCCCTTGCTCAATGTAAATTTGTGATTTTAGGCACAACTGATCAGTGTGCCAAAATTCATGAGTTTTTGTGCATTGCATGTGCCTCAAAAACGAGTTTTCGTGCACAGAAAAAATAACATGCCGGACACAATCGGGCATTGCACCCAAGGCCAAGCCTCTATCCCTGAGTAGCAGTGGCCAGGACTTGAATGTACCAAATTTCATGCGTCAGAGTTTTTTGGCAATGGAATGATTACTGTCCAGGTCAAAATGGTGGTGCTCACTTTGGGCATGGGGATATCGTCAGAACCCTGATGTCTATAACCTGTGAGTTTTTAGCTCTATCAGGCAATGCATGGTGAGTTTATGACACACTTCCTGTTTGCATGGCGAAACATACAAATTTATTGGTTCACCATTTCAACATCATGCAAGACACCACAAATCCTGTTGCAAGCCAATTGGCTAACACAATGTGCATTTCAGTTTTGTTCATCTTGGGGCACCCCAAACACCTACCAATTTTGACACTAACCTGCCTGATCCATCCTGGTGCCCTGTGTCTGGTTGGAGTCTCATCGCATAGCTCCTGTGGAGGACAGCCCCATGCGGACAGTTGAAAGTCACACTTGGAGGATGCTCTGGACATTTACAGTAATGCTTTTATGGCTGAAGACTACAGGTGACTTGCTAACTTTAGGACTGCAGTTGTCATGAACAGTTTTGCACTTAAGTTTCCATCAATGAAGAGTTTATAACATCAACAAAACTGACTTCATGTTAAAACTGTTAATGTTCATCATGTTGTCTGTTGTTGCCCAAATGAGGGTCGGTTCCCTTCTGAGTCTGGTTCCTCTCGAGGTTTCTTCATGTCATCTGAGGGAGTTTTTCCTTGCCACTGTTGCCACAGGCTTGCTCATTGGGGATAGATTGGGGATAAAATTAGCTCATGTTTTAAGTCATTCAAATTCTGTAAAGCTGCTTTGCAAAAATGTTTATTGTTAAAAGCGCTATACAAATAAACTTGACTTGACTTGACTAGATGGCTCATGGATTGTTTGCAAAGTGTTTGTAAAATGTAGAATATTTTACAGCAATTAAGGGACCAAGTAATTTATGGCCTCATTCCTTAGTGATAGACTTTTTTTCCAAGAAGATGCACTAAATTCAATGCCAATTTATCAATCTGTTTCTGGTATATGGCCTCAGTTCTTGTTTGACTATTTCACAATTGAATTGTTCACATATTATGGATGAACCATGTTGAATATCAAATCTGAGAACTCTGCTTTCTTTTTTCAGCATGGGCTGACAATTTGTTCAAACATTACAAAGATATTTTTGGCCAACTTCCTGTTTTGCAAATCATCAGAAAAAAGAATCATGAATAAAGCAGCTTAAAACTTAGAAGCAATTTATCTAATTTGTGAATAATAGCACCCCTAGAGGTAAAATTGAAACAAAAACTACTTGGAGCCCTTTAGGACACGGTCCTTTACTCATGTATAACATTTGGTTTGAAAGGATCACACATTTGCTGAGAGATGCTCTCACTTTCTGTTTGGTGACCACTGTCAATGTTGAACTAGTCTTGGTCTGAATAGGAAAAGAAATGGGGGAAAACTGTATTTGGAAAAAATTCTAAATAGCAGAAAACCCAGTATGGTGGAAATTAATACTGTATCATGGTACTCTAGCATCACTGAACTTGACATGACCCAAAGAGTCAGAGGAAAGTGGAATCAGGTTTCACAGAAAGTTATTATTGGAAATGTATGTCCAGATTTGCCCTACTGGAGGCTAGAGCACATTAATTGCTGTGTAGGTAACTGAGACTATCTTCTGTCATTATGCCAAATTTCATAAAAAGTGCATGAAGCATTCTGTGGGCTGCCATAGACTTTCATATGAAGTATAGTATAATCATAATGAGAAGTAACAACATAAAATAACAATAGCAGGCCTACATATCTTCGGTGCTTGGTTCCAATCATTTATGGTTAATTAACTGAAGGTCAAACTTCACCCATCAGTTTTAATACACTGTAATTATGAATATGCTATTTTTATCCATAATGTGTGTCTGTAATATCAATAAACTGTAAATAAAAGTTCTAAGAGTCTCTTAGAGTTTCCTCTTACACATGTCACTATAAAGATTCACTTGGCATGAATAAAACACTGGCACCACAATGTTATTATTTTTTTTTTTATGTCTGTTCCATTATGTGCACATCAGTAGACACATACATTTATAATCAAGCATTAATAATAAAGGTAAAAAGCAGAAATAAAATAATCTGAATTGAAACTGAAAGGAAGTCTAGATTGTAAACTATAATTTGCACTAATATCATAATTACGTGTAGGAAGCTGAGTGGATTATAGAGGTATATTACAGCAAAATTTGAGTATGTGTAAGCCATGCAGAATGAGGTGTTTGGCATATATCTGTTTTAACTCTGTATTAAACCATATTATTGCATCATGCACAATGATTTGATGACAGAGATAGCTAAAGTAACTGAACACTAATGACCTAACCTAATTCATCTACTTGGATGAAGTACAGTCACTGGTCACACTCTTGGTGAAGTTTAAGTAGTAGCAAGTATGCAATACATGTTTTAGTTTCATTCAGTTTAAGTACGTCACGAAATAGTGAAAAAATATACCTTCTACAAAAGACTTGCCGATACAACCTAACTCAGCGCTCCATTCTATCAGCCCTCCAGTAGTTAAAATCATTATTCTTACTTACTTATTGTAAGAATTACTGAAAATGAGTGAGTTCATGTTTTACAACCAGTGTTGTACAACTGAGAAGTTTGACACACTCATGCAAGCCATTTAAGGCACAATCTACCATCACCCAATCTTGCCATATTAATAACATTGCCATAAACCTTTAAGAGCTAATGATGATTTAAATACCATGCTAGTAAGAGGGGTGGGAATGATATAACACCACATCTTCCCTGTCTTTATCACCTCCTACTGTAAACTTCTCATACTTCATTGGCTGTCACCTCAGTATTTCTATTCTCAGAGGGTAGCTATTTGGCATTCTGGGGAAAAAGCATGACTCTAACAGTTTAATCCTGTTTGTTTCTCACCATAAAAGCTCATAGCCAATAAAATGTGATGAAAAGAAACTAAGGGACATGTTCAGTTGACATTTGAAGTGGATATATGTATATGGAATCATAATGATGACTTTGCTGATCTTTTGTAAATATCATTATAGTGCACTTATGGAGAAAAACAAATGTTACTTGACATGCACATGTGCTTTATATTAAACACCTATGAATACATTTTTGACCTGTCATAGTATATTTCAGACGCCTAATTAGTATCATTTAATTCTCGAACTGTAATATTAATGGCTACTTTTATATTAATAAAATTACTTTTACACAAAACAATCACTGGCTATCTGTGCTGCTACAAATTAATCAAATTATCCAATCAGTATACTGTATCATGTGGCAGTAGGGCAAGGCATAAAATCATACAAATACTGGTCAAGATCTTCAGTTAATGATCACATCAAACATCAGCTATCAATAGAGATTCATCAGAGAACGGTTCTAAGATAAGATAGGATTGATAGGATAAAGCAAACATTCTTGATCCTGATAGAAGGTCTTGTGCCAGCTTGCTAAAAAAATAAATAAATAAAGATAACCAAGAATATATTTGGTTTAAAAAATTATATAACGATAGATATAAACATATACTAGTCATTAAATAAAATACTCTTTAAAACTGTACATGTGCAAAAAAACCCTTATTGTAAATAAAGTTGAGCTGTAAGTGAAAAAATATAATGTAAATAAAAATGAGATGGAATTATTCTTTAAACAAAACTATACATGTGCAAAAAATAACTGATTTAAACGACATTCAGTTTTAGAGAACAGTATTTAGGTTTTAGTGAACCCCTCCTGGCAGAAAGTTGGGGCTGTATAATCTGATTGCCAGTAAGAGAAAAAAAAAAAACTTCTATGGCTTGCGGTGTTGCTCTTTGAGCTGACAGGAAGTCTATAATAACTCAAACAAGCACTCTTTATAATTGTGGTGAGCAGGAAAGCATCTCAGAATGCACAACACATCAAATATTGAGGAGAATGGATAATAAGAGCAGAAGACCATATTGGGTTCCACTTCTGTTAGCCAAGAGCCAGGATCTGAGGCTACAGTGGGCACAAGCTCAAACTGGACAGGTGAAGATTGGAAAAACATTGGCTTGTCTTTTCCAGTCCAATATAGCGTCAGACCTCTTGACATGCTTGAGTTTATGCATTGAGCTGCTGTCACATGACTGGCTGATTGGATAATTGCATGAATGTGAATGCGTACTGTACACGTGCTCCTAATAAAGTGGTTGGTCAGTGTATATTTGGGGAGAGCGGAGGGACTTGGACCAGTTTGTAATCCCATAAATTAATTTGAACCAGTCAGGTTTTAAATCACATCAGAAGTTAGATTATGTAACTTCTGATGATGTAACCTCTTAACGTAATCTACTTCCTTTGGAGTCACAAAGCTGGACACTACAGTAAGGTTTGTGAAATAAAATATTTTTGTCAACCAAAACTTGTATTTTCTACTTTGCCTCCACCTCCATTCTGTGGTGTAATGTATGCTGGAGAATTGGGGATTTGTTAGGAATTAAAGTTTGCAGCCTAGAGTTACCATATATAGTATTATTTATTATTATTACATTTTGGAGGAAAAAAATTAAGGATTTTTTTAATTGGCCAGATGGGGAGAGTTGGGACAGTGCATGTTACAGGTTATTTCTTGTGGTTTACAAATATAAAATTGTTTAAAAAATTTTTTGTGTGTACCTACATGAGGATTAAGCTTATTTCATTCCTTCTTGAGAATGGAACTGTTTTGTCTAGTCAGGTTTTGGGTAAACTGGCATTTTGCTATCACTATGCCAGCATTGTGTGTTCATACAGTTCATCATATGTTACGAGTTTTGATAATAAATAAAAATTAAACATGTAGGCCTAGGTATTGTATTTTTGTTCCATTTCTCCCCACTATGTCCCAAGTCTACCAACATAATGTCCCATGTCTCCCTGAAAAAAAAAAGACAGAAAAATTAAACCTGAAGGCCAGTATACGTGACAAGATGAGAAACTAATGTTGTGTTAAGAGGGTATAGTAAATATTCTCTAATGCAATGTGAATGTGATGCTACCTGCCAAGAATGTCACACAATCTACAAAAGCTGAAAACTTGTCCCAAGTCTTCCTGCTCTCCCCTACTTTTATATGCCCTGTTTAAACTCACTGCACTACGCTAATGTTTAATTGTTCTATTCACTGCATCACTTATTTTCAAGTTACTAAATAGGCCTTCAGATTTCAGAAATCAAGTTGGCATCAGGTACTATGTGCACTTTGGGCAAAGTGATGAACACAGGGCCCTTCTTTGACTTCCTTCGTAAAACAAACCCAATTGAAGAGCTTGGAAGTAAAAAGAGAGCCTGTAGGTGTGTGTACTTTTACAGAGTCAATGTAAGCCGAAAATGGCAGCAACAAAGTATATAAAGTAACGGCAGTGAATTGTTTTTACTGAAAACCTATTAATAACTTTTTAAGCTTTTTGGCAAGCAAAGACAGCCTTATTAGAATTACTGCGCAAAAGGAAAGGTCATTCTTTAATGTGCAACCAAATACAAATGATATATGCATGAATGCACATTGAAGACAAGAACAGTGCAGCATAATATTTGCAGCTGCAAAAATGACAGCAATCCAAATTCCTTTGTACACAGAGTCATATTAAATATAAAATGAAATTAGAGATGAGATGCGCCTAAGCACTTTTGCAAACACTGTCACAGCAGACTACAGTCTACAAAGCTATTCGAGCACTCGTGCGGTAAAAGAAAACCTCTAGACATGCAATTAGAGGAAAAGACAGTATCAAACTGACAGCAAGGCCAACATTCAAGCCGGTAACATTTCCTGTATTATTCAGTTTCTTCCAATTTCTGTTCTTTAAACATTCCTTTCCCTCATCACATTAGACCACTATGTCCACCTGCTCCATCTCCTCGCATCGCATTGGTACAGGGTAGCTCTGTTTGGCACAAGGCAGTGTGCCCTTACTCCTGACAAGTCACTATGATACAGTTAGAAAGGATGACAGATAGGTTACGCTCCTCTATATGGAAAAAGCAGTGGTAGAGTGCGGCAGGACTACACTGTTAATCACACACAGGGAGACAGACTTGGGCAGATTAAAGAGGCCTCTGCTTGTGTTCTCTCTTCTATCCAGAGGCGGTGATGTAGAGCTGGTTCTGCAGGATGTAGTCAATCACTGGCTGAGTCAGGTAGTCCACCACGTGGCCATCTCCATGCTGGAGAGCCAGTCTACAGAACAAATGTTAACATTACACTGTGTACATGAATACAGTTACACAGACTCTGCAAATGAAATCAGAGAGGCTGAACAACACAATCGAGACAGTGCATATTAGTGAAGGATGGTGGTAAAATCTATCAATCAATAGCTCAACACAACTGCATTATATCACATGATCGCAGAGTAAATATGATGCTATTACTGACACAAAGGCAGACAGCTACATTTGTGATTTGTGAAATCTGGGGGGGAGATTAACAATCAGGGAAAGAAAGAAATGTGGTCATGTTGTGCTTGGTTCCAAGAAATCCAAAATATTCAACACCTTACATGATATGGCCAAAAATTTGTGGACACCTGACCATCACAGCCATATGTGGTTCTTCCCTAAACTGTTGCCACAAGCTTAGAAGCACAGAATTGTCTAGAATTACCTTTGTCTTCATAGCATTAAGATTTTCCTTCACTGGAACTAAGAGGTCCAAACATATTCCAGCATGATATTATCCCTGTACACAAAATGAGGTCCATAAAGACATAGAATAGAATGCCTTTATTGTCACTGCATGAATGTACAACGAAATTTATTTCATCATCATAGGGTAGCAAAGCTGCTGCATACATGCATGCCACCACTCTTGGGCATTTCAGCCCAAGGCCATCCCATGTCAACCTAACTGCATGTCTTTAGACTGTGGGGGAAACCAAAGCACCCGGAGGAAACCCATGCAGAGAACATGCAAACTCCACACAGAAAGGTCCCTGTTAGCCACTGGGCTTGAACCCAGAACCTTCTTGCTGTAAGGCAACAGTACTAACCACTACACCACTATGCTGCCCCATGGTGGCTGAGGTTGAAGTGGAAGAACATGCGTGACCTGTGCAGAGCCCTGATCTCAACCCCACGGGACAACTTAGGGATGAACAGGAACGGTGATTATGTGCCAGTTTTCTTTGCCCAGCATAAGTGCCTGACTTCACTAATGCGCTTGTGGGTGAATGGGCAAATCCCCACAACCACGTTCAAAAAGATCTAGTCGAAAGCCTTCTTAAAAGAGTGGAGGTTATTACAATAGCAAAGGGGGACTACATATGGAATGGGATGTTCAACAAACACATATGGGTGTGATGATATAGTTCTGGGTATGACTTTAAACTGCAACCTGTGGTGAGTCTCAGGTCTGGGAGGACTTGAGTATTGGAGAAAGTGGAGTTACCTCTTAATCGCCATTGCTCCCAGGTCTGCTCTGACCCGGAGTGGTAGCACCTGACTGGGTTCCAGCTATGGGTTAAATAGTACATCACCATTAAGGCGCTGGCAGCAGGGCGCTTTTGGGTGCATTGTGACAGATGGGTCAATGGCACACCACCAGATGGCATGCGAAAGAGTCACTCAAATGGCCAACGCATGGCATCACTCAGCAAATCAGTTGTCACTGCGGGGTAACTTCCATCTGTCAGGTTTGTGGCACTTTTGTGCACCACTTGGCATCAGGTCTGGAGGTCCAGAGAGACAACACGATGGGGGCATGACATTGTTTGTCTTACCTTACTGTACAAGGCACTTCACTGGGAGAGGAGAATAAGAAAGCCCTGTGGTGATGGAGTAAATGCAACAGCAGCAGGTCTGAGAAGCTGGAAGTTGCTAGCAGGAACTTTACACACAGGCAGCTCACATTTGATGGTCGCAGCCTCACTGAAGTTCTGGGTAACAGCGGGCTGAGGCAGCATTGCAGGTGTCCAGGCAGCCCGATTTAGGGAGAGCACTGCCTGTCCTGGAAAGGGAAGCCCCTGGAAAAGGTGGGGTAAAGAAAGCTTACCCAGTCCTTACCTGGCTTTGCAAGGAGCTTCATTAGGAAAGGAGAATAAGTCTGATGCGGGCCTCGCAGCCCATCTGTGTTTCTGCGCATCCTAATGTAGCAGTCATCATCGCTAGTGATGGACAGCCAATGACAATTAAGAAAAGACCTCTTTGTTATTTACTTTTTAATTTTTAAACAAAATATTCATTTTATTAAAAGGTAGACTGTCTTTCAGATTTTTTTCAAGTGTAGGTCATAAAAAAATTTTCCCTGACACCCAATTACTTTTGTTTAGTGAACTGAAAGATACTGAATTCGAATCACAGACTTCCAATTTTATTATAAATTTTTTTAAAATAACAATTAATGAATTTAGGGCCATGTGGCCCTAAATTTGCCGCTATTTTTTCCTGCTTCAACATGATCCCGTTCAAGACACTACGTCGTGCATCATGTGGTGGGCTTTCCCCATTCACGCAAGGCATTGTGGGATACAAATTTGAAACAGAATAGAAAAATGGAGGATGTGAGTGTGCGAATGAAATGTGGAAGACCAACTACATTAACAGAAAGCAAGAAGTAGTTATGTTTCGAAGGAAAGGACCAAATTAATGAATATTGGCAGTCAGAGAGCACCTTGGTGTGATCATCTATTTGTTTAGCAACAAAATGAGGTAACTGTCAGTGCACGGTCAAAGATAAACCTGCGCATGCACAAACAGACTTCCTCCGTCTGCTTGACTGCATGAAGCGAGTGACTTCATACACATTATTTACTACGGAATCCCCTCAAATTAACTAACTTCCCAGCCACAGAATGGCCTGATATTTTATGAGATATTCCAGAAATAAACATCACAATGACCAAATTTCAGAGGGAACTAAATTTCACCAATTTTATAAAATCGAAAGGACATCTTGCTTTAATAGACTATTATATTTTACTCCAACCTTTAAAAATGTGGGTAAATCATTATGGTTGGTTATTGAGAAAATGAAACAAAAGGGTTTTTCATTTTTTATTTAACAAAAGGAATATTTAAATTGATAAAATTAGGAAAATTTCATTTTAAATTTTCATTTAATTTTTTCCCCAAAAAATTACATGAGAAAATCGAATCAAACTGAACCTAATCATGATCATTACATGCCTATCTTCCATTGCTTTACATCACCATACTGATCCTCATGCTGTGCAGTAGACAAACGGTCAGTGAGAGCCACAACAGGAAGTAGCAAGGAAGCCCCAGTCCGGCTCCACTGCTCTCCGTTCACACTCTACAGAGTAGCTCCGTCCACTCTTTTTACTATCTATGAAATAAACGAATAGTGATCTTTTTAACGCTTCAAAAAGGAGTTGTCTCTACATTGCCCTCGTGCTCAACTTCCACACTGGTAATCCATTTTACTTCCAAAGGATTCCAGAGTTCACAGTGCATGATGTCTAACGTTAATGACTTTTTTTAAACAACACTACCGTCATATACCTTGACCCCATACTCTGTGTGTGTGTGTATACACTACACATTTTATATATGTGTAATATATGTGTGTATATATATATATGTAATACACACACATTACACATGTATATATACACACACACACATATATTACACACACAGTACTGTGCAAGTGTCTTTGACACATGTAAAGAAATGCCATCGACCAAAAATGGTTTAAAAAAAGATATATTAACTTCTCATCTCATTATCTGTAGCCGCTTTATCCTGTCGCTTTATCCTGTCGCCAGGGTCGCAGGCAACCTGGAGCCTATCCCAGCTGACTACGGGTGAAAGGCGGGGTACACCTTGGACAAGTCGCCAGGTCATCACAGGGCTGACACATAGACACAGACAACCATTCACACT
>JAODOC010000001.1:12111995-12122224 GCA_027575955.1 Nemapteryx nenga | reverse complement strand
ATGCCATATAATCATCACGAATATAACGATTTTGCTGAATTTAATAGATGATTTTGTATTTGTTGATGCAATTAATTAATATTTTTAATGGAAAGAAACTGATATAGTGTGTATTTATGTTTCATGTCCCATATCCTTTAAGGATGTTTCACAGTAAGAATACTAAGTACAGCAACATAAAATTGGCAGAGCAGAAAAGGGTGATGTTATTTGAAAACCAATTTCACTTTGAAGCCTGTCACATTAAAATACATTTTGAAGGCTGCAGAGATGTGTGAATACAAAAGTTAATCCTGCTCAACTCATAATAAACATCACAACCTGACTACAACATAGTTTTACTTAAGTACACAATACACTGCAACCCCACTATAACAAACTCCTTGGGGGATGTCCAAATAGTTTGTTATATCAAAAAGTTCAGAGTACTGAAATGGACCCATTTGTCACACCAAACACTCACTCTCCCATAAAGCAAGACCAAATGTGTTCAATTTACATTTACACATATTGTCTACATATTTACGAAATAAAGGAAATAAGTCGCTATTTTCAATGTTACATAAAGGAGGCATGTACAGTGTCTTACAAAAGTATTATCCCTTTTGTGTTTGCTCTGTTTTGTCACATTACAAGCTGGAATTAAAATGGATTTTTTTTTGGGGGGGGGGCACCATTTGATTTACACAACATGCTTACCACTTTAAAGGTGCAATTTTTTTGTGTGACACAAACAATAATTCAGATTAAAAAAACAGAAATCTGGAGTGTGCATAGGTATTCCCCCTCTGCCAAGTCAATGCTTTGTAGAATCACTTTTTACATTTTGCAATTACAGCTGCAAGTCTCTTGGGGTATGTATCTATTAGCTTAGCACATCTAGCCACTGGGATTTTTGCTCATTCCTCAAGGCAAAACTGCTCCAACTCCTTCAAGTTAGACAAGTTGAGTTGGTTTACAGCAATCTTCAAGTTATGCCACAGATTCTCAATTGGATTGAGGTCTGAGCTTTGACTAGGCCATTCGAAGACATTTAAATGTTTCCCTTTAAACCACTCCAGTGTACTTTAGCAGTATGTTTCGGGTCATTGTCCTGTCGGAATGTGAACCTTTGTCCTAATCTCAAACCTCTGGCCAACTCAAACAGGTTTTCTTCCGGAATTACCCTGTATTTAGTGCCATACATCTTTCCTTCAATCCTGACCAGCTTTCCTCTCCCTGCAGATGAAAAACATTCTCACAGCATGATGCTGCCACCACCATGCTTCACTGTAGAAATGGTGTTCTCAGGGTGATGGGAAGTGTTGGGTTTGTGCCACACATGGAATTTCACATAATGGCAAGAAAGTTAAATTTTAGTCTCATTTGACCAGAGAATCATCTTCTATGTATTTGGGGAGTCTGCTACATTCTGTTGGCCAAACGCCAAACATGTTTTCTTGTCTGTGAAGGTTCTCAGTCATCCAGGTCATCATAAACTGTAGGCGCTAAAGAAGGCAACTGGACTTGCTTGAAATCCTTGAAGGCATTTCACCTCTCATCCAAAAGTCTTCTTCAGTTCTATCTGACTAGTGGGGAGTTCCAGGTATTTATCCTCTAATGGACCAAAAGCAACCCTAAGGAGAGTCGTTGTGGTCACATGTCATTGACCCTCTCAGTCATCCTGTAGGTTGTTAGGGTCTAAGGCTGCTAACACAATTCATACTCGGCCTCCGGTGACCCGAACAACCTACAGGATGACTGAGAGGGTCAATGACCCATGTGACCTCAATGACTCTGCTGCATCTCTGTGTGGTGTGGAGGCTGCAGTGCCTCTGACTGGAAGAATGTGAGGAGAGTGGTGAGGACAGCAGAGAAAATCATTGGGACTTCTCTTCCCTCCATTCAGGACATCGCACCTAGGGACTGCATGTCCCAAGCCAGAAACATCATCAGTGACCCCTCACACCTTCACTATGGACTGTTCTCCCTCCTGGCCTCTGGAAAGAGGTTCCACAGCATTCGGTGCAGGACCACCAGGTTCTGTAACAGCTTTTCCCCCCAGGTCAGTAGACTCCTGAATTCCAAATCTAAACTCTAAACTTATATTTATACTTGAACAATTCCTAATTCCACAGGTCACTTTATACTATTGTACTTTAATATTTTTGCTGCTGCATAATTTAATACACTTTCACGTTTAATTCCGTGCTGAGCCAAATTGCAACGAAATTTCATTCTGTGTACACGTGTTGCATACTGAATGACAATAAAGGTTGTAAGTCTAAGTCTTACATGCACAAGTTACTAGAAGTGGGGCAGTGGAGCAGATCTTCATCAAAGCGGCTGCACATCGGTATCTCTCATTTGAAGTATTGTCTGAGCTATGCATTTAACTGTGGTGGTGCAGATATGTCTTGAAAATTAATTTATGTCCAATTTTACTTGCTTTTTACAAACCATTTAGGAGAGTCATCATGTAGAAATCAACAGGTATCCAGTTATGAGTACAACCACAAAAATGCAGGTAACGCAACTTACGTTAATCTTTAATGCGTGTACTTTTCACTCATTCTTTCATCTTCAGTAACCTCTTGTGCTTATTTGTTTATTGTTTTTTTCCTGGTGGTATTTGAGCTATCAAGCTACAGTAATTCTATCAATTCTAAGGGGATGTATGTCATATCACAGTTTGCTAAACTTGCTAGTCTCATTGATAATATTTACAAAGGAACATCCATGCAAATGGAGCCTATTATTATTATTATTATTATTATTATTATTATTATTATTATTATTATTATGTTCTCTTCTTGATTTTGTCTTATTCTTTTTATTTTGCTTTTGTATCTTTTCAAATTCAGTGATGGTGTTTTATGTATTGATGTTTGACACTGTGGACTTCTGGTTCTGGCTACAGGATATATTTTGGAGCTGGAACAAAGCTGTTTGTTCAATCTAGTGAGTATAATTTAAAACACATGACCATTATTAGAAGGTTGATTTGTGCAACTTTTTGAAATGACTTTTATAAAACACATGCTTAAAGGTTTAAACTGTAAGACACATTACTTAGCCAAAATGTAAACACTTTGGAAACATATATGAATTCTGTTACAGAAAACAGCTGTGACGGCAACTAGATCTTATAACAATGTTTTACCATTGAATTTCTGTTTTGTGAAAATAGCTGATGTCATGATAATCAGTGCATCAGTTTACATCCAGATTCCCAACTCAATGCAAAGTTTGTCCAAATTTAATTCCTTTAAACTTGGTGCAAATCTATATATACTGTGCCAAATTGCGATAGATACTTACTATGAAAATTAGCTAATGAAATTGTAACTTCAGAAACTAATAGTATTTAAAAATAACAGTCCAAAAATGCTAATCAACTGTACTGAACAATAAAGGTAAAGTTTACTTTACACAGTATTTTGAAATAAAAAATGAAGTATTTTCATGAATGACGTTTTCTTGCTTTACTGCACACTTGACAATATTTAGCAAGTTTTTAAAGAAAGTTTTTGTTATGGCTTGTTGCTCAGTGTGACTACTCAAGGGAACACTAAAATCATTTTTGGTACTGGCACTAATCTAATAGTAGAATCAGGTATGTTTGATATATATATATATATATTTTAAATGCATGCATATTTTCAATTCAGTATTTTATGATTGTTTGATTAATGTACTGTGTAATGTGACACTTAAATATGGTATCGTACATAACATTCAGTTACATAAAGACAGAAAAAATGACAAAATGTATCAACAAATGAAAAAAAAGCTAAAAATGATGTGAGCTAATAATTTTTTTTAATGATAGATTGAAAAAAATAACTTTAATCTAGCAAACTGCCACACATTCACATACTCCATGTTATTTGTATGGAAGTTCAGAATATTTGACTTTTGATGCATATAAAATAATCATTGGCAAATGAACTTGGCTTTATTTTGCAGCAGGTAAGAAATTACAATTTATGGGCCTCAATATTTTGGGTCAAAGGTGATAAATTTTGAAATTGGAGTGCATTCCTTTGAGATTTAGAATGACAAAAATAATGGCAAAAATACTGAATATACTGTATAGAATCTAGTGTGGTTTATATGTTTGCTATTTTGTTAGTCTTGTACTTATTTTGTCACACTTGCACCATTGTTCAAGGTGACTAATTAATAATATTATGCACATTCAATAGATTGAAAAGATTAATTTGTTCAGTCTCAGCTTAGTTAAACTTTATAAGTCTAGTTTGTAATGAGTAAGTGTACTCAGTTAATATACTGATGTACAATACTGTGTGCCATCTGGCACCAATGGTAAACTCATCTTTGGTCATGGAACCAGGCTTTTCATTGACAAAAGTGAGTTCAATATTTATATCTATATGTATATATCTATATGTTTATATCTATATGTTCACATTTGTCTGTATGCATATATGTCCACGTTTGTTAATCTTGAAACATGGCTCATACCTGTGTTTCATATATGACATTAACTAGACAGATTAATAGAATAAGAAAATACAAAATTATGCACAAGAACAATGTGCCACTTTATAGAAATATATGTATTCAATATGCTAGAAACAAGGTTTAGTAAAGCATAAAAGTAAAGTGAAATATACTTTAAACAAAGCACTTTGAAAGTAAGGATCATTGTTTTGAAGGCTTCTTAGATCTAGATTAATGTATGAGTATACCATGTTGTGTGACTGCTGATAACAGAAGACTGATATTTGGCCATGGAACTAAACTGTTCATTCATACAAGTAAGTAAGTTGTATGTAGTATTAAAAAAATACATATATATCCTTCCAATAACATTAATACTTAGCTGTAGATATTACATTACCAAGTACAGATTACGAATTGCATCAAAATAAAAGCAAACAAGTGATATTTTTCAGTTAAGCATTTGCTTTGTTCATTTGTAGTTTTATCAGCATTACAGTATTACAATATTAGCATATTAAATATTTTTTTATTAAGAAAATATTTTAAAAAAGTTGTATCCAAATTCTAAGCAATTTTTTGGCCTGGATTAAACTTCTGTGTGATTGGGCCCAACACTAAGTTGACAGTGGATACATTTACATTTCACTGTAAATAATACTAAATATAGAGAGACTTAGTCAAAAGGTATGGATTTTTCAACAGTAGATTCAATCATCATTATTTCCTTATAAGCCTTCACAACTATCAACGTTGTTATATTAGAAACTAAAACAGTGCATATAGAACATGAGATATTGACAATACTTCAACAAATACTCGAAGATTTTTTTGTTTGTGGTTTTTGTTGTGGAGGTATGCATTGTGTGACTAGTAGCAGGGACAAAATCATTTTTGCTAAAGGATCTCAACTCTTCATTGAATCAGGTGACATTATTTGAGTTTATTCTTGACGAATTTCTGAGTTGACAACCATATGATTATACTTCATAGAAGAAAACTATCAAGCAAAATGGAATGTAGAAATACTCTGATATTCTACTGCAATAAATGCATTACAGAAAGATTAGGTTGATACTATTTGCATAACTGCAGTCAGATTTGGTGATTTTTGAGATTTGTACAGAGTTGTTGATGTATTTTGGGAGTATTTGATATGGGGTTTAGCTCAGTGTGAATACAGCCGGAGTTAACAGGATCCTATTCGGCAAAGGTATCTTGCTCACAGTGGAATCTAGTAAGTTTGAAATATTTTAACATATTATAGATCAATTCAGGTTCAGAAGTGTACCATTACACCGGTTTTAAGCTGTTAAATGTTACTAGATTTCATGGTGGCATTAATAGTATTTGTAGGTGCAATGCATGTTGGTTAGGTAAAAAAAAACTTCAAATTATGTTCATAAATCATTTAATTTTGAAAAAGCATTACATTGTATTAAACTAGCTTAGGTACTTAACATGGAAAAATTCGAACATAAGTACATTTATGTCATGTTTCATTTTTGAAGTTCAGCTATTTAAATATTTCTATATATAAACACAGATACTCCATTGATATACCAATTAATTATATTTGCCTCTCACTTGAACAGGGTCATTTTTGGAAAGTCATTTTGCTTTGTGTGACTAGAGAAGGCAAAAAGATATTTTTTGGAAGTGACAAACAATCTGTAGAGTTGTGTAAGCTTTGTATGCCTATCAAGTTCTATAATATGGTTTGCTTTTAATCTGGCTTTAATCTAGTAAACATGATTAAACACAAACTCATTAGCTCCAGGTTTTTTGTATGGAAGTTGAGAGTGTGTGACTACTGGTGAATACAAATTAATCTTTGGCAAAGGAACTTGGCTTTATGTTGCAGCAGGTAAGAAAGTACTTTTTTTTTGCCAATTTGCATATTAAGGTGCTAAATTTTAAAATAGTATTTATTCATTAATTAAAATGGCAAAAAAAGAATGGAAAATTAACTGAATGCATGCATTTGTGCAGCAGCAGGGCTATACTTCACTTCTTTTTGGAATTATAGAATCATATAATATCATATATATCATTTCTTCTCGTATGACTTGTGGCTATTATTTATTTGACTACTTTTGAATTTTGTGTCAGTTGTGCTATCAATAGAGACAAACGAACATTAAATGAAAGAATAATTTGTCATACCTTAGCTGCAGTTTATAAACTAGTTTGTAATGAGGAAGTTTATTTCGTTATTGTACTGAAGTGTGATATTGTGTGACATTTGGCAGTAATAATAAACTCATCTTTGGTCATGGAACCAAGCTTTTCATTGACAAAAGTAAGTTCAACATTTCTATCTCTATGCTCAAATAAGTCCACTTTTTTGTTAATGTTGAAAGAAAAGTGATAGAACCTGATGGGAAGTACTTGTATTTAAAATGTAACAATAAAGACTAATAATAAAACTGTAGACAAATGTATGCAGAAAATGAACAATTATTCACAAGAACAATTAAAATCTTTATGTAAATCTTTAAGAAATTATTTAATTAATAGCTATTTGATTGATAAAGAGACAAGATGCAATTAAGTGGACAGTGGATACCATTATGTTTATCTGTAACCCTTTTCATACATTAGAAATAAGATATTTAATTATAAAGTATCACTAAATATGGAGATGTTTTGTGATCAATTCTGGATTTTTTTTCAATAGTAGATTTCAATATTTCAACAAATACTTTTAAGATTTTCTACAGAATGAAACACAATGTGTTTTTGTTGTGGAGGTATGTATTTTATGACTATTACCAGAGACAAGATTATTTTTGGCAAAGGAACACAGCTCTTCTTTGAAACATGTAACTTATATATTTTTTTGAGTTTTATCTTGATAAATTACTTAGTGTACAATGACATTTTAATAGAAGAATGAATCTATCTATCTATCTATCTATCTATCTATCTATCTATCTATCTATCTATCTATCTATCTATCTATCTATCTATCTATAAACAAACTATGCGTAACATCCCAAAATCCTTAGAAAAGTCTCCAAGCAAAATGAAATCCTTAAATACTCTATGTTAATATAATATACTATAGGCTTTACAGAAAGATTAATTTTATACTATTTGCCTACCAGTTAGATTTGGTGATTTTCAAGAGAAATAAGCCATTACATGAAAATAATTTTCCAGGACCACTCATATATTTTGGTAGTATTTGATATGGAGTTTATCGCAGTGTGAATACTGGTGGGGCGAACAAGCTCATATTTGGCAAAGGTACCTCGCTCATAGTGGAATCTAGTAAGTTTACAATCTTTTTTTAACATAATACCGGTCAGTGTAGGTGCAAGAGATATATTACAATGTGATTATTGTTTGAGAGCTGTATAACATTTTACAGATTTTATGGTGACGTTAACATTAGTTATAAATGCAGTGCATATTGGTTAGGTTAAAACTTAAACATTTGATTTCAATTTGAAACAGCATTACGTTGTGTTTGGTATCTTCCATAGAAAAATACTAAAATAATTACATTAATGTAGCACTTCAAATTAAATTCAACTATATACATATCTCTATGTGTAAATATAGATGATTTATTGATATCTACTAAATTATTTTATTTACTTTTTTAAACGTGTCAATCCTTAACATTAGATAACTTGGAGAGGGTAATTTTTGTAAAGGCATTTAGCTTTGTGTGACTAAAGGAGACAACAAGATCACTTTTGGAAGTGGCATTAAACTTTCTGTGGAGCTGCGTAAGTTTTTTTTTTCCTACTTGTTTGATTCTTTAGTATGCTTTGAGATACACAGTGTACCTGAATGCTTAAATGAAAATAGTTTTATTATGCATATTGGCGGTGCTTGGAAACTGGTCAACTTGTGATTGAAATATTTTGTCATAACATAAGTAACAGCATTAACTCTAAAGTCATAGCTTATACAGTATATTTTACACTCTGCTATGCATTTCAACATCAGAATTATTTTCATAGTCCAAGAAACACCACAAAAGCTAATTCTTTATCTACTTTACAATGAAAATCAAGATATCCTGAATATTGGTGATTGCTCAAAATTATTTCATAATTATTTCATAATGTGCAGTGAAACATACAACATTATTGATATTCAGTATGAACAAGACATTATGATTCTCAAATATAAGGACAATGCATAATGCATAATGTATAAAGAATGTATGGCAGCATACTGAATGGTTCAGTAATGTTTGCATTTCCATTTATATTTATATAAATTAAAAGGAATCGTTAGTTTGTGGCATCAAAGTAGTCTGATGTCATGCACCCTAAACTGAAGTATTTGCTATGGCATGCTACTTTGTGTGACTACTAGTACTGACAAAATAATTTTTGGAAAAGGGACTAAACTACATATTGAAGCTGGTAAGTAAATTGGCTTTAAATTTTGATCGTCCATAGTTGTGCCTATTTCAGTTCTGAATATGGTATTAAAATATTGATATTGTGGAAAGCTTTTGAAAAAACATTTCTGCCCTTCAGGAACATAATTGCAGGATATTAAAGTCTTGAATATTGAAATACATTGCAAAATGTTGAAGTAAAATGATCTCTGATGGTTTTTCTCATGAGTAAGAATGTAACATACTACATATATGATTATACAAGGTGTTTACAAAATTGCTATTATTTGAGATGTAAATATCCCAGAAACTACATAGTCTAGGCAAATGAAACTGGAACAGGCTTAATGCTGAGCAATATAAGATTTATTCCTCAAAAGTTGGATGAGAGATTCAAAGGTATGTGGATTCCATGAACGATTTCACAAATTTTCAATATGCATGCCTAACCCTAATCCAGCCTTCCTTTTCGAACTTTTTGTGCCATGTCCAAATCTGTATTGCAGTTGGTGCATTTTTAGAGAATTCTCTCATAAATGCACGCTACACAGTCTTGTTCGACTGTGTTTGAGCGTACTCAATGAATGAGAATCGGCAAAGTTATTAGATGGTAAAATTATATCAAATTTTTTGAAACACTGTATGTTTTTTTCCCTTGCTGATAGCCTATCTATCTATCTATCTATCTATCTATCTATCTATCTATCTATCTATCTATCTATCTTGACACTCTGTATACCAGATACAGTCCATACTGCGTTTTCAATACTACTGTGTATTTTCTCAAGAAAAACAGTGTCTCTCCTTTCGTTCTTCCTTCTAGGTCTGCTCTTGCGGCTGCTATATTGACGTCCTCCTTAACAGGACGCACCTTTGCCATCCCTCCACCTCGCAACAGGTCTTATTCTGAGAGCGAGTGCTCCCACGCAGACAGCCACACTGGCTTTGAGCCTTATGCCAGCACAGCACTTTACACCAGGTAAACTGCACCAATCATTTCTCCAGACTGAGTTTATTGCCCAAGCAATTACACTTTGATTTGCACTGAAGGAAATTGAAATTTGACAAGAATAATAGTCTGCTGATTTTAAGTTAAAGATTCCATAAATCAGGTTGGTGAAATATCCACATCTGAATCTCAGACAGTCACACATGGGGTTATTACCCAAAGCTGAGAACCTATTCATTCAAACTTTATTATTCTGTCAACGGAGGTGCTGTTTGGTTTTGAAAGGTTCCTTCTTTCTGTTTCTCATTAAGCAGTGCTTTAATCTGATAATAACTAAATAACTCATTAATAGAATTACAGTGGTGCTTGAAAGTTTATGAACCCTTTTAGAATTTTCTATATTTCTGCATAAATATGACCTAAAACATCATCAGATTTTCATACAAGTCCTAAAAGTAGATAAAGAGA
>JAODOC010000001.1:12084485-12105287 GCA_027575955.1 Nemapteryx nenga | reverse complement strand
AGGCTCCAGCTTGCCTGCGACCCTGTAGAACAGGATAAAGCGGCTAGAGATAATGAGATGAGATGAGACATTTCATTGCCAGGTATGATTTTAATAGATATAAGTCTGGAAATCTCTTTTGTAACTTCCTAAGTTTAATTTTCTTGAATATTAGTAACTATTTACAATACTACAAAAAATATTACATCAATAAAACATCACGCAACAATATGCCCATCCTTGCATTTCTGTTTACAGTCCTTTTTTAAGTATTGTATAAACTCGTAAATTTCCGTAAAGCTTTAATATTGCACTATAATTAATTCATTGATGACTTCACTGAAGAGAACATGCACAAATTTGTGCGTACTTTTGGTTACCAAACAGCACATTCAGTTTCTAAGAATATTAAATCCATATTTTGGCCTGTCTATGAACCTTATCCATTTCTAATGTCTTCTCCAATTTCATTCATGTAACAATACATGGAGTAAATTTCCTATTGTGAGACCATGTCCTTAGCCTGTATATCCAGAAAAAAACACAACATATGAATTAACCATAATGCTTTAATTCTTGACCTTTAATATACTGTATATTTGTGAATAATGCATTTTATAGCTATATACAGTGATACTCAGATTAATTCAACATGGTGGAAAGCAGAAAATGCACATGTATTTGTTGAGCGACAAATAACTGTGTGACTCAGAGTGGTGGAGGATTTAAATTAATATTTGCACAAGGCACAAGACTTACAGTGAATTCAGGTGAGAGATAAATCATCTTTTATATTAACAGAGTAAATGGTCTTATAAATACACAAAACTTAAATGCTCATTATGTACAATGAATCTTTATTCCACTTGTCTTTATTTGAAAAGTTATGTGATATATTTAGGTAGTAATGCTTTCACAGAAGACTGAAATCAACCCTAGTGTACATGTAAACAATATATTTAATCTTTATTGTAGAATTTAAAGGAATATATGCAATAGAGTAAGACAGAGTTATTGGTAAGGGACTGAACAATGTGTGACTAATACTGGAAACAAATTATACCTTGGCTATGGAACAAAACTGATTGTAGAAAAAAGTAAGTGCAATTTTTTAAAAAAGCATTACATTGATCCTATTCCAAATATTTCACAATACAACACTATATCATATGCTTTGGCCAGATACCTTAAAAACTACAGGTATCAGAATTACATAAAGCTTTATTTAGGTAGTATGTACAGTACCAGTCAAAAGTTTAGACATGCCTTCTATTTCAGTGTTTTTTTTCTTTATTTTTATCAATTAAAAGACACTTCATTTCTTTAAGTAATGATGGCCTGTTGTTCCTCTTTACTTAGCTGTGCAGTTCTTGACATAATATGGATTACTACACTTGCGGAATAGGGCTATTTACCATACTGTATTTTTATTATTCACTATTTACTGTTTGAACTCAAACACATTAAGAAGGCAAGAAATTACACCAATTAACTTTTGACGAGGCATACATATTAATTGAAAAGTGTTCCAGGTGACTACCTCATGAAGCTGGTTAAGATAATGCCAATAGTGTGCAAAGTGTCATCAAGGTAAACAGTGGCTACTTTGAAGAATCTAAAATATGAAACATATTTTGATACTTTTTTATTGCATAATTCCATATATGTTCCATATGTTATTTCATAGTTTTGATTTCTTCAGTGTTCTACAATGTAGAAAATACAAAAAACAGAAACACCTATGAACGAGTAGGTGCATCTAAATTTTTGACTGGTACTGTAATTGCAAATATACTTCATTAAATGGCTTTGAATGAATTAAAATTCTACTGAATACATTGGATGCTACTGAGAACATGTAATGTGGTGTAAAAGTGTGTGGATAATAACTTTCACAAAGTGATCTTTGGCAACAACATAAAACTGCTTGTAGAGTCAAGCAAGTGTTTGCTGTAATTAAGAGATTTTCTATATTTTGTACAACTTCCTACATGAATTTCATTACATTCATTGTATTAAGTAAAAGTGTGTGAAATTGCAAAACAATTTTTTAAAATAAGTGCTATTTTAATAGTTCATATAAGTAGTTATTCGGCTTACATTTAGTGCAAAGAGTTAGTGTTATATAGTTTCCCAGTGTGTGAATACTGGAGGAAATCAAAAGCTGATCTTTGGATCAGGCATCAAACTGATAATTAATTCCCGTGAGTATAAATCACACATTCACATCTTTTGCCTTTTTTTTTTTGGTCATTGCCAGGTTTAATTGTCAGAGGTATAAGTATGAAAATGTCTTTCATAGCTTCCTAAGTATATATTTTCTTGTAAACAATCCTTGGCATATACTTTATATAAGCTCAGAGTGTATCATAAAGCTGTAATGTATTATTATAATATTCACTGTTGACTTCATTAAGATATTTGACGACATACAATGCAGTTTCTGAAGTGCACAAATTTGTGTGCACTCTTCGTTACTAAATTACATATTCATAGGACTAGTAACAAATGATATTTCACTTTCTTTCACTGAAATGAAGTTCTAAGACATACTACAAACATTAAGGTTTCTCTCTATCTCGACCTTATCCATTTGTAATTTACGAGTAACTGACATGCGTCCTTGGAGCAAAGCAAACAAATTCCCTATCTTGAGGATATGTTCTTAACATGCACATGAAAAATTAACAATAAAAAATATTAAAATACTCCTTATGTAGGTAACAACAGCTGTATGATGCATCAATTACTCAAATATTCTCAACATGGTTAAAGGCAGAAAATGTAAATGTATTTGTTAAGCGATAAACAACTGCGTGACTACAAGTAGGGGACAATATAAATTAATATTTGGAGAAAGCACAACACTTGAAGTAAATTCAGGTGGGATATAAACGATCTTTCATATTAACAATGTAAATGGTTTTGTAATGCTTGAATGCTTGTTCAATGATGAATCTTTATTCTGCTTGTCCTTATTCACTTAGTTGATTTAAGTTGGTAGTGATGTTTTACAGAGTACTGTACTATAAATCCACCTAGTATACATTTCAACTACATACTTAATGTTTATGGCAAAATTTAATGTAATATTGATAATATATTAGTGGAGTGTTATTGATAGGGAACAGAACAGTGTGTGACTGCTGGTGGGAACTACAAAATCTATTTTGGCTCTGGAATAAAACTGATAGTAGAAAAAAGTAAGTGTAATTTTAAAAAGTATTACAAAGATCCTCTCATGGCATAAAACTGCTTGTGCAATCAAGCAATTGTTTGCTGTAATTTAGCTTTTGTACACATCGTACAATTCACCACAGAAACTTCTATACATTGAGTATATCAGTATTTCTCTACAATGAGTATATTGTGGGAAAGTGCAAATTTTTTTTCATTAAGAAGTACGATTTCAATAATGTTACATTCTGAAGGGGCTTTAGAGAAAATGTTAAGAGGTGTAGCACTGTGTGTCTAATACCTATGGAGAAAAACTGACCTTTGGCAAAGGCATAAAACTGTTGGTACAATCAAGTAAGTGTTTGCTAGAAATACGATGTTTTCTACAAGTAGTGAATTTCATTACATTAACTCTATAAATCTATAGTAGAAATTGAGTTTAGTTAGATATGGGATTTCATTAAAATTACATTTTAAAGAAAGGCATTTAAATGCTAGTGACTGTATTCAACTTTTTTGACTTGTACTTAATGCAAACTTTTAGTTTATGAAATATCATCTATGATTGCTAGATATGCAAAATATATTTCTCCATAAGAAAGCATAAATAAGTATTTGATATAGACTGTAAGTGTGTGTGAATGCTGGAAACAAGCTGATCTTTGGGGCTGGAACACAACTCATAGTTCAATCAGGCAAGTGTTTACAATATTTTATAAGAAGTTGTGAGTTTAAAAAAAACATCTAAGGTCTCTTTTTGGATGTATAGTTTATGAATGCTAGATTACATTCTGCAGGGTTGAAGTGTTTATAGAGTATTTGAATGTAAAACTGTTGACAGTAAATACCGAAGGATATAGGTTTAATTTTGTCACTGAACATAGAGTGGTTTAAATGCTTGTTGGTTTTATTACCTCTGCCAACTTTGCTGGAGGAGTTTATATTTTTACCTCCATTTGTTACTTGCGAAAATTGGAGATTTTTGCAAGTATGTTGATCTGTCCGTTTGTCTGTTTGTTTGTTGGTGCATTGTTTAGCATTGTCATTTCTTGACAAATCTTCACCAAAATGCACAGGACAACTCACAAGGGTCACACAAAGACATCATTAGTTTTTGGTGGGTTAAGGTCAAAGGTCAAGGTCACCAAGGTCAAATCTTGTAAAAACACCCAATCAGCCATAACTTTCTTTGTGATTTTCGCAAGTATCGTGCTCTGCACAATTTTTCATTTGTTTGTTTGCCTGTTCCCAATGAAACTCAAAAAGTAGTGAACAAATTTTGATGAAATTTGGAAGAAAGGTGAGCCATGGGGCAAGGAACAATAGATTAGAATTTGATGCAAATCTGGATATGTATGTGGAGCCAGTATGTAGATATGTATGAAGATCCGTGATTTATTTATTTTTTTGTCTGTTCCCAACATAAATCAAAATCTAGTGAATGGATTTTGATGAAATTTGGTGTACAGCTTTAGTATTATCCTGCGTTTGAGTGATTTGCTTGTGATGATCTACCAAGTGCCTTTCTAGTATTAATATAATCACAAAGAGGCAAAAATCTAGAAAGTGTAAGTACATTACAAGTACATAAGAATTCAAAAGAGTGTATTGCATGCTCTGGGAGCTATAGAAAAAATGTTATGAAGTGTAGCAGTGTGTGTCTAATGACTTTAAACTGATCTTTGGCAAAGGCATAAAACTGCTGGTACAATCAAGTAAGTGTTTGCTTCAATTAAGAGATTTTCTACATTTTGTATAACATCCTATAGGAATTTCAATCCATTCCTTATATGAGTTCATAGCACACAAAAATGAAAAAAAAAAAAAAAAATAATAAATGAAGATATGCTATTTTAATAGCACATATAAAGTAAGTAGCTTTATATGTGCTGTCATTTACTATACTGAGTTAATGTCATGTAGCTTCCCAGTGTGTGCATACTGGAAATCAAAAATTAATCTTTGGATCAGGCACAAAATTAATAATCAATGCCCGTGAGTATAAAACATACTTTTACACTTTTTTTTAAGTATTCATGCATTTCATTTCCAGGTTTAATTTTCATAGATATAAGTATGAACAAGTCTTTTGTAACTTCCTAAGTATAATCTTAAATAGTAGTAACTACTTATTATGTAATACTTAATAACTACCTAGTAGATAATCATGTTTTGCAGGCTATATCCATGTATGAATGATAAATGTGCTTACATTTTTTTTGCAACCCTTTTATATGGGCTCATAATGCAGTACATAAGGCTTGAACGCAATATTATAATAATGAATGATGACTTCGCTAAAGATATTTGGCAACATAAAATGCAGTGCTCATTCTTTGTTCCTAAGTAGCATATTCATAGGACTCATAACAAATGAGATTTCACGTTCTTTCATTGAAATGAAATTCTAAGACATACTACAAATGTTTACCTTGCTGTCTATCTCAACTTTATCAATTTGTTACTTTCACTACAAGTTGACTCACGTGACTTTGCTACCAAACATTGAATAAATCTATCGCCTTGAGACCATGTTCTTAACTTGCACATAATGGAAAAAATACAAAGCTACCTGCAAAAAACAAACAAATGAACAAGCAAACAAACAAACAAACAAACAAACAAACAAACACTATTGCTAAAAATATTAAAATACTCAACACTTGTACAGCAACAGTTGTATCAGTTACTCCAATATATTGAGCATGGGTGAAGGCAGAAAATGCACATGTATTTGTCAAGCCTTTAGAAACTGTGTGACTCAAGGTGCAGCACAATATAAGTTAATATTTGGAAAAGGCACAACGCTTTCAGTAACTTCAGGTGGGACATAAATTATCTTTCATATTAACAGTGTAAAAGGTTTTGTATTTCTTGAAAACCTGAATGCTCATTACTGACACTGGATCTTTATTACGCTTGAGTTTATGTGATGAATTCCCATAGTGAAACATTCACAGAATACTATAAATTGACTTGAATATACATATCAACTGTGTATTTAATACTTCCAGTAAAAAAAAAAATAGTACCAGAAAAAGTTTGAACACACCTACTCATTCATAAATTTTTCTGTATTTTGACTACTTTCTACATTGTAGAACAATACTGAATACTGCACACTATTAGCATTATCTTAACCAGCTTCATGAGGTAGTCACTTGGAATGCTTTTCAATTAACAGCTATGCCTCATCAAAAGTTAATTAGTGCAATTTCTTGCCTTCTTAATGTGTTTGAGAACACTAAATAGTAAATAATAAAAATACAGTAAATAGCACTATTCCACAACTGTAGTAATCCATATTATGCCAAGAACCACTCAAGTAAGTAAAGAGAAACAACATCCTTCATTACTTTAAGACATGAAGTGTCTTTTAATTAATAAAAATAAAGGAATAAACAGCAGTGAATTAGAAGGTGTATCCAAACTTTGGCTGGTACTGTGTATTTAATAGAGCAATAGAGAGTTATTGATAATGGACTGAATAGTGTGTGACTAATACCGGAAACAAAATAATTTACTTTGGTTCTGGAATGAAACTCATTGTTGAAAAAGTACGTTTAATTTTAAAAAGAATTATAAAGATCCTAAACTTGTTTATTGATGCTAAGCACTATTTCATAATAGTATGTAATCTACTTTGACAAGATGCTTTAAAAATACAGGCTTCCGGTTTATAGTAGTCTTCATTTAGGTAGTCTGCAGTTATAAATATAATTTTAAATGAATTAATAACTCAGTTTATACATAATAATGGTGCAAATGAACTCTTATTTGAGAGGCTTTTATTGCGACTTATATCCCACAACAGCTTTAGCTACTTTCAAAAATCTTTAATATTGTGAAAAATTGTGTTTAAATGGTAGGTTATATCGCTGTATGCGTTTGCCAAACATGGTGTATTTGACAAAGCAGTCTATTGCATATAGTGGAGTCTATAGAGAAAATGTTATCAGGTTTAGCAGTGTGTGACTAGGAACACAGAAAGACTGATCTTTGGCAATGGCATAAAACTGCTGGTGCAATCAAGTAAGTGTTTGCTGTAATTAATATTTTGTACATTTCAGTACATGAATTTGACTAGAAAGTGCAAAATTTCATTCTTTAAGAAGTGGGATTCCAATGATATTACATTTTTGGAAACTTATAGTGCTAGGTTACCTTATTTTTTCATGATTGTGTCATGCATGATGTATTTGATATAGAATATACCTCTGTGTGACTTTTGACAATACAAGGATTATCTTTGGTGCTGGAACACGACTTATAGTAGAACAAGGCAAGTGTTCATAATGTTCATAATAGTTTTTTTTTCTGTTTATGATAGACTGTTAGAATATGATAGATTTTTAGTTTGAAAAAGCTGTAATATTTTCAGGATATATAGTTTGTGAATGTTAGATGATATTATGCAGGACTGAAGTGTTTATAGAGTATCTTATGAATTCTGTAATACTGTAAAATGTAAATATTGAAGAATATAAGCTTATCTTTAGTGCATATCTCATTCATGTTGCTTGATGGTTTTATATTACTGTAGTCACAAAAAGGCAACATTGTCGAAAGTGTATCTGGAATATCACCTTATTTAAGGAGACAAAGCAGTCCATTTCATAAATCAGGGACTAAAGAGAAAATGTTGTGAGGTGTAGCAGTGTGTGTCTAATAACTTTGAAAAACTGAGCTTTGGCAAAGGCATAAAGCTGTTTGTAGAGTCAGGTAAGTGCTGACTGTAATTATATTATTTTGTATTACTAGTACATCCTACATGAATTTTCATGACATTTGCTCTATCAAATGAGTGCGTACAAGTACAAAATCTATTTCTTTAAGAAGTGGAATTTTACTAGTACATGCAAGTATTCACTTGTCTTATTTAGCACATTTGTAAATAAAGTATTTTATAGTAATACACAGTGATAATCAAACATACTTAACATGGTTGAAGGCAGAAAATGCACGTGTATTTGTCACACCATAAAAAACTGTGTGACTGGCAGTACAGGACAATACAAATTAATATTTGCAAAAGGCATGAAACTTCAGGTAAATTCAGGTGAGACAAAAATCTTTCTTATTAATATTTCATGTCAACATGTTATTAGTTGCATTACATATTGATATAGTGACACATTTACAAAATGCTGTAAATCAACTTTACTATACATTTCTGCCATATACCTAATATTTACAGTAGAATTTAGAGTAGAGTACAGTATAATTTAATGTAATATAGATATATACATTAATAGAGACTTATTAAAATGGGAGAGAATGGTGTGTGATTGGAAACAACAGGATCTACTTTGGCTCTGGAACAAAATTCTTTGTAGAAAAAAAGGGGTTTTTATTGGCACTTACATAGGTTACCAGATATAGTTAATTTAAAACTCTTTAATGTTATTAACACGAGTTTAATTGCGAATTTCTGCATGAGTGTGTCATGCATTGTCAATGTGACTAAACAGTCACACTGGAGGCTACAGAGAAAATGTAAAGAGATGTAGCAGTGTGTGGCTAATAATGCTGGAGGAAAACTGATATTTGGCAAAGGCATAAAACTGCTGGTAGAGTCAAGTAAGTACATGCTGTGAATAAGTGATTATCTACATTTGGTACTATTTACATGGCTTTCATTACATCCACAAAATGAGTTCATAGTGTGTGAAAGTACAAAATACCAATAATATTACATTTTAAAGAAATGCATTTGATTGCGAGGTTAGATTTCTGTATGTGTGCTTTATGTATGGTGTATTTGAAATAGAGTATAAGTCCGTGTGAATCTTGATGTTACCAAGATTATCTTTGGTGCTGGAACCCGACTGATAGTAGAACTAGGCAAGTGTTTCTGTTCTGATGTTTCTATTTATATTTCATGTAGACTTTATCTTTAGTTTTATAAACTCTAGATATGCTACATATATTTCTGTTGAGGACAGTGGGATATCCAGTCTGTAAATGTTCATAGAGTAGTAGTACAGTAAGTGCTTAATATTGAAGTATACAAGATAAGTTACTTATTTGTGTGAAGGTCAGTCTGTCAAAACAAAGCGATATGATGGACTTTTTCCGGATAGCACCTTAAAAACTGTGGTCATCAGATTTAGAATAGGTTTTATTTCAGTAGTATATAATTACAAATAAACTTCATTAAATGGTTTTAATGTAATTAATAGTTATTTTATTAGGAGATTATACACAACAATAATGCAGCTAAAGTTTTGTGTTACAGGCTTTTTGTTGCTACTTACATTGTTTACAGCAGATTTAGTAAGTTAAAAAATCTTTAATACTTTGAAGAAATGTATTTAAATGCTAGGTTATATTTCTATATGAGCATGTTATGCATGTCACGTTACTGGAGGCTACTGAGAAAATGTTATGAGGTGTAGCAGTGTGTGGATAATAACGCACGGAAACTGATCTTTGGCAAAGGCATAAAACTGCTGGTACAGTCAAGTAAGTGTTTGATATAACACTTTCCACAACATATTACAGGAATTTCAGAATCAAAATCAAGTTTATTGACAAGTACTTCTTTGTACTTGTGAGATAGTACTTGGCAATAAACTCGATTCTGATCCTGATTCACTACATGAACTCATAACTCATGAAAGTGGAAAAATTAGTTCTGTAACTGAAATGTTCATACAGTAGTAGTAGTACAGTAAGTGATTAATACTGAATCATACAGGTTTATTTTTTGGTGCCATGCTGTAGTGGAATTAGTTGATTAGATGTATTTTATTCTCTCTGATACACAATAATTCGTTCATGTTACTTGTCAGTTTTATACTGCAGTAATCATAAAGAGACAAATTCTAGAAAGTGTACATGTATTACCTTAGTTACGGAGTTAAAAGCAATCTAATGGATAGATCAGATGTTATAGAGAAAATGCAGTGAGGTGTAGCAGTGTGTGTCTGGTAGCTTTGGAAAAATTATCTTTGGCAAAGCCATACAACTGCTGGTAGAGTTAGGTAAGTGTTTACTGTAATTATGACCTTTTGTATAACTTCCTAGATGGATTGCACAAACCATCACTACATAAATTTATAGTATGTTAAAGTACAGAAGTTACTGCTTTCAGTAGTGGAATTTGCACAGATAATACATTAACAGTGAAACATATCAATAGTTATTTGGATTATTTATTATATTAAAGTGATAAGTGATATTACTTAAGACAGTGAGAAGTGATTCAGTGATATTTAAATACACGCAGCATGCACATGTATTTGCTAAGCCATTAAAAACTGTGTGACTCAAGGAGCAGGACAATTCAAATTAATATTTGCAGAGGGAATGAAACTTACAGTAAATTCAGGTGAGGCATCAATAATCTCTCATATTAATATTTCATATGAATATATTATTACTTATGTGGTGTATTTGTAGTGATGCCTTTACAGAATTAACTATACTATACTGCAGTTCTGCTATATAATTAATGTTTACATTCAACCTTAACATACTTTACTGTATAGAATAGATTAATGGAGAGTTATTGATAAGGGACTGAACAGTGTGTGACTTATTCTGGAAGTAACCAAATCTACTTTGGCTCTGGAACAAAACTGATTGTGGGCAAAAGTAAGTGTAATTTTATAAGTGTAAGTGTAAGCATAACAACGTACACCCTCAATCTCCAATATAGTGCTATACTTAATTAATTGACAATTTCAGTAAAACTATTTGATAACATAGAACGTGTAGAAAGCACAAGTTTGTCATCACTATTTATCATTCAACAGCATGCTAAGTTCATAGGAATAGTAACAAATGAGTCCGATGTCAATTTCTTTCATGCAAATGAAGTTGTCATACTTGATACATAAGTTAACCTATGGATCTTAAACAATGCATTTGTAACTTTTGCGACGAATTGTCTCTTATCTTGAGAGTGCACTTAGCCGCTCATACTGAAAAAAAAAACACAAAAGGAACAATAACATAACTGTATTCAGAAACTTGATACTTGCACAGCAGGACTTGTAAAACCCATCAAGTATTTCTTGGACTTTGTACAGTATATTAAGCTTTATTACCTCTTAGTAAATAATGTATAGTTATTTACATCGATACTCAGATGTACTCAGCTTGGCTTATATTGAATATAAATCAATATTTGCAGAAGACACAACACTTACAGTAAAATCAGGTGGGATATAAAGATCACATAAATGGTTTTGTAATTCCTGAAATCTTGAATGCTTACTATGGACAATTAATCTTCATTCCGCTTCATCTTATTAGATCACAGATGTGTGATGTATATAGCTAGTGAAGTGTTTCCAGAAAACCATAAATCCACTACTATGCATTTCAATTGTATACTTAATGTTTACAGTAAAATTTAATGTAACATAAATAGTAGATTAATGGAGAGTTATTGATAAGGGACAGAACAGTGTGTGTCTGGAAACTACAGAATCCTCTTTGGCTCTGGAACAAAATTGGTCATAGAAAAAAGTAAGTGTACAAAGATCCCCAAATCCAATCCTGTTTATTTTCCTGAGGCCAGATTGTTGTGATGTAAAGTACTATGATACGATAGACCAGACAGAATCTTAGGAACTTCAGGTATCAGATTTAATTTGGTCTTTCTTTAAGTTGTATATAGAAATATATTTCATTAAATAGCTTAAAAAGGAGTTAATAACTCAGTTTATACACAAAGATACAACTCAGTTATTGCGCCAGAGGCTTTTTGTTGCCTCTTTTATTGTTTGCAGCAGAATTACTTTCAAAATATTTAATATTTTCTAGAATTGTGTTTAAATTAAGCTAAGTTACATTTCTGAATGAGTATATTATGCATGGTATATTTGACAGAACGGTCTATGCTAGACAGTGGCAGCAATAGAGAAAACGTTATAAAGTGTAGCAGTGTGTGACTGGTAGCTTTGGAGGAAAACTGACATTTGGCAAAGGCATAAACCTGCTGGTACAGTCAAGTAAGTCTTTACTATAGATAAGAGATTTTCTATATTTTGTATAATTTATTACATGAATTTCACTGCAAAGTGCAAACTAGCTGCTTAAGTGCAATAATATGGCACTTTGTAGAATTATATTGAAATGTTAGGTTATGTTTCTGCATGTGTGTGCCACACATAATGTATTTTATATAGAGTATAATTCCAGTTTGAAAATCTTGGCATTACTAGGATTGTATTATAGTGGAAACAGGCAACTGTGTTTCTATTCAGCTGTTTCTACTCACTTTTTCACACATACGTCTAGGAAATACCTATTATAAAAGCTAGACATGCTAGAAATATTTCTCCATGAGGACAGCGTGCTTAAGTATTTGATATAGACTGTAATTGTGTGTGAATGCAAACAAGCTGATCTTTGGGGCTGGAATACAACTCACAGTTGAATCAGGCAAGTGATGATAAACTTTTATTTTAATCATGTTTTATCAAAGATTGTTAGTCTAAAAAATCTATAAGCTGTAAATATTGAAGGATACATGATTATATTTACCTCCAGCAATTTTGTTGGAGGAGGTTATGTTTTCACCTCTGTTGGTTTGTTTGTCTGTTCCCAACATAATTTAAAAAGTACTGAATCGATTTTGATGAAATTTCAAGGAAAGGAGGTCCATGGGCCAAGGAACAATGGGTTAGATTTTGATTCAAATCCGGATATGTATGCGTATTCAGGATTTTTTTTTTTGTCTGTTCTCAATGTAACTCAAAAAGTAGTGAATGGATTTTGATGAAATTTTGAGAAAAGGTAGACCATGGAAAAAATTGTGTAGATTTTGATGCAAATCCAAATATGTATGTGGATCCAGGGTATTTTAATATGCGGCCTGGCAGATTTATGCATGCTACTGAATGCTCTTCTAGTTTATACAGCGCTTCAAGGTCTTTTATGGTTCTTGGCTTATAGGGTTTATATAACTGGCCTCACAAAGAGGCTAAATTTTAGAAAATGTATGTACTAAACAGTATATTGCATATTGGGGCAATAGAGAAATTGTTATGAGGTGTCGCAGTGTGTGTCTACTGGCTCGGGAAGAAAATTGACCTTTGGCAAAGGCATAAAACTGCTGGTACAATCACGTAAGTCTTTGCAGTAATTTCAGAAAGTTTACACTTTGTACACATTTTGTCCAATGTACTACATGAATTTCACTACATTTACAACATTAATTCATAGTGTGTTAATGTGGGAAAGTATAATAGTGCATATAAGACATATTTGGCTGAGCTCGTGTAATATCGCTTTCCAGTGTGGATACTTTAGGTGGATATACTGTACTTCCATACAGCTTAAAAAATCAGACCATCATCATCATCATTTATCTTTCTACATTACTTACTTTATGTCATTTATTACTTTATTATCTATTAGTAAACAATGTGTTTTACAGTTTTATACAGTGATACACAAATTTACTCAAAATAGTTGAAGGCAGAAAATGCACATGTATTTGTCAAACTATAAAAAACTGTGTGACTGGAAGTGGAGGATATAAAGTAATATTTGGAGAAGGGATGAAACTTACAGTAATTTCAGGTTGGTTATAAATAATCCTTTTTACTCACAGAATAAATAATGGTCTTGTTATTCCTAAAAACACGAATGCTCATTACTTGCTGGACTGTCCTTCATAGATTAATTGTGCGATTTATTTAGGTTGTGAAGTGTTTACAGAATACTCTGAATCCATTCAACATTTCAACTATATACTTAATGTTTACAGTATAATTTAATGTAATATAGATATGTAGATTAATAAAGAGTTATTGACAAGGGACAGACCAGTGTGTGTTTGGAAACACCAAACTCTACTTTGGCTCTGGAATGAATCTGATTGTAGAAAAAAGTAAGTGTGCTAAAAACTATTTTAAAAGAATTCTAATTCTATTTATTTGCGTGAAGGTCAGTCTGTCAGTAGAAAACTATATGATGGACTTTTTCCAGGTAGAGCCTTAAAAGCTACAGTTATCAGATTTAGAATAGGTTTTAGTTCAGTAGTTTGTAATTACAAATACAGTTTATTAAATGGTTTCAAATCAATTATTAGTTATTTTATTAGGAGATTATACACAACAATCATGCAGCTAAAGTTTTGTGTTAGAGGCTTTTTGTTGCTACTTACATTGTTTACAGCAGATTTAGTGAGTTAACAAATCTTTAATTCTTTGAAGAACTGTATTTAAATGCTAGGTTACATTTCTACATGAGCATGTCACGTATACACTGAAGGCTACTGAGAAAATATAATGAGGTGTAGCAGTGTGTGGATAATAACGCATGGAAACTGATCTTTGGCAAAGGCATACAACTGCTGGTACAGTCAAGTAAGTGTTTGCTGTAACACTTTCTAAAGTGTATTACAGGAATTTCAGAATCAGAATCAAAATCGAGTTTATTGCCAAGTACGTTCTCTCCCTTGTATGATTCATTACATTCAGTCTATGAACTCATAACACATGAAAGTGGAAAAGTTAGTTCTGTAAGAAGTGGAATTTTAATAGTGCATAGAAGTAGTTATTTAGTTAAGTATACTAAGCTAGGGTTACATAGCTTCCAATGCAGGAATAGTGGAAGTCAAAAGTGAATCTATGGATCGGGCACTAAATTGATAAATAATTTCCATGAATATAAAACACACTTCTACTCATTGTTTCCATTTCGTCCTTTGAAATGTGCGGAATCATGCATTATGCATGCATATTGCATTGCTAGATACATGTTTCATGGTTGTAAGTCTGAAAATCTCAATCTCTTTTGTAACTTCCTTCATATATTTGTCTATAATTAAGCTATTTTACAGTAAGTTAAAACATTAGTATGCTAAAAATATACAATAATGCAAACAAAAATGAATTCAAATATGCATTACTTTTGTTTCTGTAATCCTCAATTAACTATAGTGTTCTATTACTGAAGTTTAATATCTATAAGTCAATAATGTATTTTATAGTTATATACCATGATACTCAAATATACTTAACGTGGTTGAAGGAAAAAATTGCGCTTGTATTTGTTAAGCCATAACAAACTGTGAGTCTGTGAGATATTAACAGTGACATATTAACAGTGTAAATGGTAATTTGTGAAATATCAAATGCTTGCTGTGAACAATGAATCTTTATTCCACTTGTATTTATTCAATTAGTTAAGTCATGCTTAGAGGTCATCATGCTACCACAGAATACTGTAAACCCTCTATGGGGTTATTTTCTAATATATACTTAATGTTTACAGTAAAAATGTCTCCTGAATATAGAAAAAAGTATGCTTAAAACTATTTTTTTTAAGTATTACATAGATCCTAATCCAATTTATGTGATTTATGTGAACATCAGTTTGTCATGATGCAAAATACTATTACACTATGTACTTTGACCCAGTAGGACCTTATACATTACAAGTTTACGATTTAGTATTGTTTACAGTAGAATTAGTTAGTTTCAAAAAATCTTTAATATTTTGAAGAAATATGTTTAAATGCTGGGTTACATTTATGTATGAGTGTATGCATGGCGTATTTGATATAGAGTATAAGTCTGTGTGACTACTAGTGCTACCAGAATTATCTTTGGTGCTGGAACACGACTTATAGTGGAAACAGGCGAGTGTTTCTATTCCATTTTTATACTCATTTTTCACGCAGACTTTACTTTTAATGTTGACTTCTCCTGTTTATTGAGTATTTGATGTGTACTGCAAAACTGTAAATATTGAATACAGGCTTATTTTTGGTGCTGAACGTCCATCTCACTCATTTTGTTTGTTGGTTTTAGATTACTGAAATCATAAAGGGGCAAAATTCTAGAAAGTGTAGGTTTATTACCATACATTATTCTAGAAGACAAAACAGTCTATTCCATATACATCGCTCTATAGAGAAAATGTTATGAGGTGTAGCAATGTGTGCTTAATACTGCTGGAAAACTGACCTTCGGCAAAGGCACAAAACTGCTGGTGCAGTCAAGTAAGTTTCTGGAGTAAAATTCATTTTGTGCTTTTTGTAATTTGCTGCATGGATTTTGCCATAGAAATGAATTGGGTGTGAAAGTGCAAAAGTTAATTATTTATGAACTGGAATTTAATAATAATTTAATTCAAAATTAATTTGATAATATGTAATTATGCAGAGGTAGATATGGAAATGTGATCTTTGGACTAATGCAAAATTCCAGCAAATAAATATTTTTCATTTGATTTCTTTTCATTAGTTTTTTTTTTAAATAGGAAAGTATATGTAAACACATATAGTTTAAAACTGTTTTGACTCACATAATTAGCATGCCATTACTTCTAGTGAAGAAATATGTTGACATTTTGCAAATGTCATATTTATTTGATTAACACATTGTCATGGGTTATACATACTACATTATAGCTCATTTTTGTTAAATAGAACAAAACTCATTCTAATACCAAGTATGTAAAATTTCATTCTAAGAAATCTGAATCCTTTTATTTACTTCATTGAGATTTTAATAAACATCAAACTTCTGTCAAACTATTTGACTTATTACTTAGACTGATAATAAATTTAAGTTTATACTATCATTTTTTAAATTGATGAAATTTAGTTAAGGATACCCATTCAACTGTTCAGTTGTTCAACTAAAATGCCAAGTTATTGCTCAGAGAGAGTACAGTGTGTGACTGGCACTGGACTTAACATAATCTATTTTGGCTCTGGAATCAACCTGATTGTTGAAACAAGTAAGTATTTGCTAATACAGTATATGTAAACATTTCAAGCTCAGCATTAGCTTAGCAATATCACTTGTTCCTAATAACTTAAAGTATGTGCATTCTATATTTATGGAATTTTTTAAACAAAATATTGTATGTCTACTTTAAAATCTGGACATGAATACCTAATGAGGGTCAGTTTAGGATAGGTTAGATTTAAACAGTATATCAATGGGTTTAAATGAACAGTTAGCTCAACTTATACACTGATTGAAAATAAGGCAAACCAACGCTTGGCCTTTTTGTTTCCTGGTTATATACTGTGTGACTGATGCAAGTGGATTGAATAAGCTCATCTTTGGTAAAAGCACAAAGTTGATAATTGGGACAAGTAAGTGATCACATTATGTGATATTAATTTTCTTACTTGAGTGGGATACTTGATAGTTGATAGATATTTGATTAAAAAATTGTGTGTATATGCATTCAATGGGTTTAAATGATCTACCAACTATCTTGCATTACCTATGATATTTAAGTATTGAAATAATATGTAGATTGAAAGGGGAAAAAAGTTCTATACAAAACATCTGCTAAAAGTCAAGTAAACGTTATTTGCATTCAAATGCACTCAGAAATCAGAATGCCACCAAACTTAGTGGAATGTTTTCAGACAATCAAATTAGTAGTTATTTTGCTCATATTTAATATGCTGTGAACTTAGTGTCATGTAGTTTCCTACTGTGTGAATGCTCAAACTGGATATGGAAAGTTGATCTTTGGATCAGCTGTAAAATTGATAATTAATTCCAGTGAGTAAAATGCTTTATTCATGATATATTCCACTGAATGTGTCCACTGAACTTTTGCTTGCTTGGCTTGTGTTATACATGTATACTGTTTTAGACATTTCATTATTTTACTATTATATTACTAGTGTTCTGGTAATTTAAATGGTCTTACAGAATGCTCAATCATAATTCATTTGATTTATATTCCTCAATATTTCTCATACAAATACAGATATATATTAATAAATAGGTCAAATTTTCAAACTGAAAAGACAACCAACATGAAACTTTGCTTCGCAAAAGATCAATGTCCTTCTTGCAATCTCAACAGGTCAAATTTAGAAATTTAAATGATCTATAAACCTAAATTATCTGCTATACTTTTACTGATATTTAAATATACATTTCTAATAGAGACTAAACAAATGAATTGTTTCTGCTACATGATTTTGTAACCAGTGATAAACCGTAGTATGTATTATAATTAAGTAGAAGTAGTACACAATATTGTTAATCATTTTAAAAGCAGAATTTTTAGATGTAATGACCTGCCACATGTCTACTATAAACACATCTTTTAAAATAAATTTAACTTAAATAAACCAAATATATTTTTACAATGAAAAGTTATCTAGAATTATTGATCAGGACCAGAACACTGTGTGACTGGCAGTGGAAACTTGAAGCTCTATTTCAGCTCAGGAATCAAACTGACTGTAGAGAAAAGTAAGTGTTCAACAAAAATAATTTCATATTAATTGTATTTATTTGCATACTGGCTGGTTGGTACAAAAAATTCATAACAATATAAAAGATGTAAGTTAAAATAACGGTTCTTGAAATTTCTGCAGACAGGTATACATTTAACTGTACAATAATTTGAACATAATCCAAGTATTCCAATTGTTTTGCTATATTTGGAACCATTAAATGTTTCCATTTGTACATCAAAAACAATGCATGATGCAAACCATAAGACTTCTTGTTCCTGGCTTTTATACTGTGTGAATGCTCAAAGTGGACTTAATAAGCTCATCTTTGGAACAGGCACAAGGTTATTCATTGAAACAAGTAAGCAACTTTTATTAAGCATTTTATTTTATGCAGTTTCTATACATTTAATGTTGAATTAACTCCTAAAGTTCATAAGAAATATGTAATACTAGTTGGAAGTGAATGCAAATTAGCAATGCAAGTGTAATTCCAATGTAATACTTGGAACTAAGTACTTAATATGACCATAGTATCTACATCAATAGTGCTAGTTTCAAGTATTACGTGTTTCATTTGTGGCCATTGATACAAAATACCTATATAAACAACCCCTAGATAATGTTTTTAACCTGAGTTTCAACATAACCTTAGCAAATTGTAATGCTTAGCCAGATTCAGGAACAGTTTTTTACTTCCATAAAATTGATTAAAAAAGCATTTATTGTTTAAAAATTTCCAACACATGCAACCAAAACCTTGCAACAAATTTCTTCATGCCTCAAATATCCATCATATTAGTAGTAAGCATGTATTGCGCAGATGTATAACTATGCATGAGAAGCTCAGAACACAAAGTAATATTTGGAAAAGGAACAAAATTACAGTAATATCAAGCAAAGTAAAATATTTTAACTTTCTCTAAGGCTTTTGTTGCTTGATTAAACTAATACATAGCTACCTTTAGATACTACCCACAGAATTTCCGTAAAATTTGCATGAATATATTTGCTTTGTATTTGAAGTACTAAGTGAGATTAAGACTGAGGCAAAGTTCATCGTTATGTTGTAGAACAAACATTATATAAAACATTAGTTATGACAATCTTAACTTTATGATGTTTCAAGTGGACCCAGTTTATGATACGGACACTGCTGAAAACCATATCCATAGAATTATTGATCAGGGCCAGAACACTGTGTGACTGATAGTGGAGGCTGGAAACTCTACTTTGGCTCAGGAATTAAACTGACTGTTGAGAAAAGTAAGTGTTATCATGTTTAGTTGTTTACAGGCCGGTTTACCTTGGTGGAAAAAAAATCACAATAATATATGGAGTGTTCCTTAAAACAGTGGTTCATTTTTATCTATCTATCTATCTATCTATCTATCTATCTATCTATCTATCTATCTATCTATCTATCTATCTTGCCAGGGACCTATTTAACTGAAATTTCCATAGACCCCCTCAGTACAGATTTATGAACATACTGTAATTCAACTATTCAAATAATAATCTAATCAATTAAATCAGCAGAATAATATTCTGGTTATTTATTGGAGTCATACAGCTTTTCAATCCTGAACAGTCCACATATACATTAATCCCAAGTTGATGTTATTTAAAAATTATTTGTTTTTAAGGTAGTGAAGTTTGGTTTAATTTTTTTTTTCAATTGAAATAAACAGTTAAGCAGGATAATAACTATATTAACTCAATATTAAATATAATAACTTTGCCAATATACCTTTTGGCAGTATTTACTTACAAGTAGGAAATAGTTTTTAAATTAATTAACGGCTCAGTTTGTACATTGAACAGCAATGCTTGATGCAATCCATGAGACTTCTTGTTGCTATGTTTTATACTGTGTGACTACTGGAACTGGAGTTTATAAGCTCATCTTTGCCACTGCCACAAAATTAATAATTGAAAGAAGTAAGTGACTTTTATTTAGCATTACTGCAGTTGATACAGATGTAATATTGATTGAACTCCTACAGTGATTTTGTAATTCTAGCTGGGAGGGAGTACAAATTAATACTCTAAGTCTAACTTCTATTTAATACTTTGAACTAATCACTGACTTTACATGGTTGTACATACATAACTAGCGTTAGTGGAAAAGTATAACAATTTTCATTTGTGGCCAATGACACAAAAATACTGTATTAACAACCCTAGATAATGTTATTAACCAAAGTGTCAACATAAATGTAGTTCATTGTAAAGTTTTGCCATATTCAGGAAAAGTTTTGTATTTCCATAAAACTGGTTTAAAGAGTACTTTTGATGTAAACATTCCCAGTATACTTGACTAAAAACCTTGCAACAAATTGCATCTCACCTCTCATTAATGTCCAATTGGTCATGGAAACGTGTTTTTGTGCAGATATATAACTATGCATGAGAAGCTCAGAACACAAAGTAATATTTGGAAAAGGAACAAAAATCACAGT
>JAODOC010000001.1:12034037-12060024 GCA_027575955.1 Nemapteryx nenga | reverse complement strand
TGGATATAAGCTGATCTTTGGCACAGGCATAGTGCTGACAGTTCAAACAAGTAAGTTACTGGTATTAAATTGTTCATCGTCAACAGATTTGAGCTTACAAATTTTATTACAAAGTATTGCAAATGTTTATTAAAGTATAAATTAAACTGATTCAAATGAATTGAGGGAAGTCTTGCAGACGCATGACGAACGTGTAAAAACAATCAAATGATTTGTATGTTCCGATAAGGTTGTTCCGTGACAAAATAAGTAAAGTACAACATAAAGTTTTACAGAGTAGCTATATTACATTTAGATAGTGGCACATTATATTGTAAGGTTGTTCATTTACTTACATTATAGTGTTTGGATACAACTACAGTTCACATGTCTACTATACCTAATATTTAAAATGAAATAAAATGGAATATATGAAATGTATCTAGAGTCTATCATGAAAAATATGTAGGATTATTGATCATAGCCAGAACACTGTGTGACTGATGTTGGAAGTCGGAAACTGTACTTTGGCTCCGGAATCAAACTGACTGTTGAGAAAAGTAAGTGTGCAAAAAAACAGTCAAATGAATAACACATTTATTTGTGTACACACTGTAATATGTTAGAATTAAGTCCTATACAATTACAGGTGTGTGTCATTAAATAGTTTTAAATTATTACATAATGATCAGAGTGAAAAACAAAATGCTTAAATTTTCCAATATGTTCAATCAACCTTGCAACACATTACTTCACAACTCTCATATGCATCCTATTAGTAGTAAGCATGTTTTTGTGCAGATGTATAACTATGTGTGTCAAACTCTGGGCAGAAATTTATATTTGGAAAAGGAACAAAACTTACAGTAATATCAGGTAAAACTACAACTTTCTGTCTTTAAATGCTTTTCATCTCTGAACTAATACATCACTACGTTTAGCTAGTGTCAACAGAATTTGGACAAAAGCTGCACTAAAATATTTGCTTTGTATTTGGAAAGTTTCTCTGAAACATTGTCATGCAAAGGTCATAGTTAAATGGTGGAGAAAAAAATAACAAGAAAACCCCAAAACATTGCATCAAACAGGCTACTGAATAAAATTATCTTAAAGTTATTCTTCTAGTGAACAGGCCCGAGTTTAAGTTAATGACACTACTGGTACCTGATATTGAAAATCTACTATCAACATGTTATGATGCATAAAAATACACATTAAAAGAAGATAATTTGTATTTACAATTCGTCTATGCACTCATTGTTTAGAATAAAATCCAATGAAATACATCAGATATCCTACTTTAGAACAGAGAATTGTTGCTCAAGAAAATAACAGTGTGTGACTTACGCTGGAGATCAGAAACTCTACTTTGGCTCTGGAATCAAACTGACTGTTGAGACAAGTAAGTGAAAAAAATTGAGAAAAATTATAAATAAAAATAAGTTGCTAGTCAATATATACATGGACTCTATATAAGGTATTTTATTATACTTTTTTCCAAAACTAAATTTTCTTAAAGACCGTATCTAGGATTTTCATATATGCTTGTTATGACATTTAACAAACTAATAAAGTACATTTATCCTCACCAGAGCTTAAATAATATACTTAGTAACAAAGTTAGCATGGTTGTAAGTACAATGCTCGATAGACCAGGTTTAAAATGCCGGAATTCATTTTATTCAAAACATAACCTTCAAATATTTTATGTAGTTGTGTGTCTATATTTGGCTTAAACAGCACTGAAAAGGATATTTGTAAAAGGAAAAAAAGCAATATCTATTGTGGATAAAATGAGTAATGTACAAACTATTGCAATAAAATTTGACTTAATGTATTGACTAAAGTTTGTATGAGCAGGTCACTGTCACAAATAAACTTGTATTTAGTAAAGGAACACAAAGTTTTGATAGCAAAAGTTTAGTGCCTTAAAATGCCTCAGAGTTTAAAACACATCTGTAAATGTGTAAATGAGTTCCTATTTCAAATACATATCATGGAATGCAATAGTAAGTTTTACTCAAACATATGAGACAAGTCATATGACCAAAGAGTTATTGTTTAGGGACACTACAGTGTGTGACTTACGATAAGATCTATTTTGGCTCTGGAATCAAATTAATCACTGAACCAAGTAAGTCTTTCACATAAATTATCAGAAAATGTTAAAAACTGTGGATATAATCTTTCAAACTGGGACATGTGTATGGTTGCCCACTTTAAATACCTTGCTTGTGTTAAAATTCTGAAAGATTTATTTATTTTTATTCAACATTTTATTTTTGTTGAGACTAAAGGAAATGAAGGAAAAACAATGACTACTGGAACTGACACAAATTAAATGTAGCATGAGATGAACTGTATAGTGCAATGTGTATGCAATAAGAATATACATCTTTTGATGAATAATGTTTGATATGTGGTCATTTAACTATGTGTGACTAAAAAACACATCGCAAGTAATATTTCAAGTATTATAACCAGGTCGGTACTATTTCACTAAATTGTTGTATTTCCAAATATTTAGTGTATATTATGGAAATGTGTCATTAACACAAACTTCCCCAAGAATTGCTGCAGAGATTTCTATTTAGAGGAAAATACCTTTGTCAGTGTTAATGATTTACACTCATGAAATGTAATTCTGAATTTTAATCAAATGGATCAGAATAGTCATATGACTAATGAGTTATTGTTGAGGGAAAATTGAGTGTGTGACTAAGACAGGAGACTGGAGAATCTATTTTGGCTCTGGAATCAAATTAATCATTGAATCAAGTAAGTGTTTCACATGAAACCTCATGAGGTTTCTGGAAACTGGACCAAATTTTAGTTCAGTATTGAAAATCTGCTATTGGCATGTTCTTATGTCCAAAAATGCACAGTAAAAGATACAACCATGCTAACATTTTCACCATCATGCAGTAATGCAATGTGGCTCCAATAAGGCTTTAAATCAGAGAATTATAGCTTGGGAATATAACAGTGTGTGACTGATGGACTCCAGAGAATCTACTTCGGCTCTGGAATCAAACTGATTGTTGAGAAAAGTAAGTGGCTAACAAAAATATATATATATATGGGGGGGAATATACTAAATTAAAAAAAAAAAAAGTTTTGCAGAATACTCCGATATTTTATTAAGGCTTTTCCAGAACCAACTATAAATTTTCCTAAAGACATTCTCTATGTTCTCGGTTCTCACATGATTGTAAGTTGGCAAGCTATGAATTTTAACAAATAAACAAAAAGTGCATTTATGCTAAGTAGAGCTTAAGTAATAAACTTAGTAACAAAGTTAGCATAGCACTAATGCATAATACATAGCTACTTTTAGCTCGTATCTTCAGAATTTGCACAAGAGCTGCACAGAAATATTCACTTTTACTTTGGAAGTTTCTCTGAAGCATTGCAGCAAAAATATCATAGTTGAATTGTAGAAAAACATTACATCAAATACTGTAATACTTAAGATGATCTTAACTTTCTGTTATTGCTGGGAAACTGGACTGAGTTTAAGTTAGTGACACTACTGGCATGTGATATTGTAAATCTACTGTCCACATAATGCAATGCTAAAAATATATGTAGTAAAAGAATACAACTTCTATTGACATTTCTACTATGCAATCAATATTTGATTAATTTCTTTAAATATATGCAGAATACTGCTTTGGAAAAGATTATTGCTCAGGGAAATAACAGTGTGTGACTAATGGAGTCCAGAGAATGTACTTTGGGTCTGGAATCAAATTTATTGTTGAGACAAGTAAGTAGATAACAAAAAGGCACTACCTCCTCAAAGACAATATATTGTGTTTTTATTTTATACTTTTGTCTTTTAGTCAAAACCAATGATACATTTTCCTAAAGACATTCTCTAGGATTTTTCTTTTATGAACAAAGAGAACAATAGTATGTAGTAGTGATGTTTCATTTACATCAGCTGTATTATGCAGTGAGTATACAATAAGAATATGAGAATGCAATTAGAATATATATTTTTGTTGCACAAGTTATGCTTATAGTTGTAAATGTTATACTTGATATTGAGATATACAGGAACAAAACTCAGTAATTTCTGACAGGTACAGTTCAGGGGAAACATTATTATACACTGTCCATAAAATAAGCAGCATACTGTACTGTTAAACTCAAATTTAATATTTCAAAAGTTTTATTGGATATTGTGAGAGTGTGTCATTACCACAAACAAGCTCATATTTGATAACAGAACAAAATGTTTAGTGCCTAAAACATTCCAGCCAGGATTTTCATTTAGATACATTTGCTGTTGTATGTTAATTATTTATGTCAGTGATATACAATTTTAAAAATATTTAGCATAAAATGCAATAGAGAATTGTAATCAAACACAACATTACTCTGTAGTCATTATGTCCAAAGACTTATTGCTTAAGGACAGTACAGTGTGTGACTGGCTCAGACAGGAGAATCTATTTTGGCTCTGGAATCAAATTAATCACTGAATCAAGTAAGTAATTCACATACATTATGAAAAGATTTTTTAAAAGTGTAAAGCTAGTCTTTCAAATTGTGATATGTGTATGGTTGTTCACAAATACACATCACATTCAGTAGCTATATTGTGTTACTCTTGGATAATCTAAAGTTACCTAACTAGAATCACATAAAAATTCCACTATAGATAGATAGATAGAGTTACGTAAAGTAAAATGCTGAAGCGGAACAATAATGCTGATGAAATTCATTTCATATGCAAGATAGTTTTTGCTGCATGTTCCCATAATGTGTGAATGCTGGAACTGGATATAAGCTTATCTTTGGCACAGGCATAGTGCTGACAGTTAAAACAAGTAAGTTACTGATAATTAATAGTGCATCATTTACAGTTCTGAGCTTTTGAACAAAAACATAGTAATATCTACTAAAGTAGCAATATCCCAACTTCATATTCGTAGATGTTCTTGTTCTTTGATTACACTAATACCTAGATATTTTTAGCTGGTATCCACAGAATTTGCACAAAAGTGGCATTGAAATATTTGCTTTGTATATGAAGATCTACATGAGATTGAAACTGAAGCATTACATTACAAAGATAGTTAAATGGTAGAACAAACATTACATTAAATGCTATCTGTTATGATGATCTTAACTTTATGAGGCTTCTGGAAAACTGGACTAAGTTGATGGTAGTGATACTACTGGTATTGTAAATCTATCATCCATATACTGTAATGCACAAGAATGCATGATAAAAGAATGCAATATCTGTTTACATTTCCACCATCTAGTCATTGTTTAGAATAAAATCTGATGACTCTAATACGGCTTTAAACCACATAATTATTGCTCAGGAAATTAACAGTGTGTGACTAGCGGAGTCCAGAGAATCTACTTCGGCTCTGGAATCAAACTCATTGTTGAGACAAGTAAGTGGCTAAACAAAAATTGAGAGAAAATAATATATTTAAAAAGTCTTGGGTAATAACCACAAATATTTTAATGTATTTTTATTGTACTTTTCGCTATACCAACTATACATTATTCTTGATCTTTATGTTCTGATGTTTCTGGGAAACTGGACTGAGTTTAAGTTGGTGACACTACTGACACATGGCATTGTAAATCTGCTATTCGCATATTATAATTCTTAAAAATACATAGTAAAAAATACAACTTCTATTTACACTTCTATTCATGCAATCAGTATTTAAAAAGACTTATCTTTCAGATTTGATGAAATAATAATGCTTTGGAAGAGAGAATTTTTGCTTAGGAAAATAACAGAGTGTGACTGGTGGGGTTGGGGGAATCTACTTTGGCTCCGGAATCAAACTTATTATTGAGACAAGTAAGTGGCTAAAAAATATTAGGAATAAAAACTGCACATTAAATAGATTATATATGCTACACTCAAAGACACTGTAATGTATTTTTATTGTCCACATTTTCTTTTAGCCAAAACCAATTACAAATGTACCTTAAGACATGGAGCCAGTGTCCCAGTTATGACTTTTAACAAACTAATAGAGTACAATAGTATGCAGTAGTAATATAGTTGTATGCAGATGAACTGTATTATACAATGAATATACAATCAGAATATGAGAATGCAGTGAAAATATATGTATTTCTGCCAACAAAATTAACTGCCTAAAAATTCTGTTTAGATTTAAATATTTCCATCAATATGTCAGTGATTAACAGTTGTAAATATCTATCATGAAATGCAAAACTGAATTTTAAACAAATGCATCAGACTAGCCATATCACCAAAATGTTATTGCTTAGGGATAGCACAGTGTGTGACTAACTCAGACAGGAGAATCTATTTTGGCTCTGGAATCAAATTAATCATTGAACCAAGTAAGTGCTTCACGAAAAAAACCCCCACATAATGTTAAAAACTAGTTAAAGTAATCTTTAAAATTGGGATCCACATGTGGTTGTTCACATTAACTGTATAATACTATGGGTACGATAATAGATAGAATAGAAATTAAATGTGCAATTTAGGCTAGCTTTTATTTGACACATTGTCTGAGGTTTCCCTCTTGGTGGAAGTTTTTTGTTAGATAACATTACATTGTGTGACTACTGGAGGTGGAGTAAAGCTTTTCTTTGGCAAAGGTACCAAGCTGGCAATTGAGACAAGTATGTTCGCATTATTACTTTTCATTGTTCACAGTTAACCAGTATTATTAAATTTATATTATCACTGGAATTAATTGTGAGATTAAATGCCTAAATATCATTTGTTTTACCAAAGACCTTGGATAATTCTTGTCTTGATGTGTCTAACAGTATTTAATATAAATACACAGGTGATTATAGAAAATCACATGCGCTGATTGGTCAAGAAATTTGGACTATTTCTGAATAATCGCTTTGAGCGACTCGGTAAAATGGCAGCCAATTGCTTTGTCACCATAACTGAGGAAGAATTACAATATTATGAAAGAAAGTACAAAAAAATGCTACAAACTTTGCTCTAAAACTATTCAAAGGTAAGCTGGAATTGTGATTTATTTTATCTATTTCAAAACAAAGTATTTTATGAGTCGGCATAGATAAGTGACACAAGTCTGCGCCATGCTTTTATTACATTTGCATGCTGCTTTTAAAGTTTGAAATAAATTATTTTTATCATATGATTTTTTTTAAATAATCACCTGTGTATTTATACTATAACAATTATCTGCCTTAGGCTCGTCTCGGTTATTTTTCACCAATATTCACTTCACCTTTGGCAAATAATTGTTACATGTAGGTTTGAGGTATTGTGAGTATAAGTGTAAGAGGTCAGCATATTCATTATTATAAACCACAGGACATCAGTGTTGCCTTTTACTGCCGCTGATTGATTCATAATATTCAGTCCATGTTAGCAGCCGAATTATATTTTTGTGTGGTTGTGTAACAGTGTGTGACTGATGGATTGAAACTAATATTTGGAAAAGGAATGAAACTGATAGTAAATTCAGGTACTTTAGCATGATTTCTTTGTTAATTTATCACCATACCTTTCATCACAGCTGCTATTACCACATGCACTATTTGACTTTATTAAACTTGACTGTCTTCATAAATATCAAGTTGAAAGATACTAAATACATCAAAACATAACTACTGAACATTTGTCATAACACTGAAAAATATGTTGTGTACTAAAATACTATAACCTATACCCTATATAACAACTTATTACATTAGAGATTGAAAACCAAAAACTTTGTACAGGTCTGGTAGCACTAATACACTGCAATAGTAATTGACTAGGCTGATATCAATGTGTGTCATATTCCGACAAGATTATATTCGGTAAAGGCACCAAGGTTACTGTTAATACAAGTAAGTTCAAATTTAAAAATCAAATTCAAAGAACTTAGTTAAACTTGAATGCTTATGTGTTTCTTTCCATGTTTCTAAACTATAGCTCACATAATCTATAATTTTGTTCACTGAAATTGATTTTAGACATAGTTGACAATTGATTTGCAATTGAGAAAGCTTCAATACGTTGGTTGCATTTGCACACAACCAGCCCAGAGCTTACAGGGAAAGAAAAAAAAAAAACACGATAAATTTTTAGTTATTGAATAGTTTTTGAACATTTGGAGTCACACATTTGCTGGCTATCAGGTGGTTTTTGTGTGACATTTTCACTGGGTGTGACTAATTCAGCAACGGGATCATGGAGAGTAATATTTGGACAAGGAATGAAGCTCACTGTATATTCAGGTAGTTTCCCCCCCTCTACTATCATTTTAAAGCTTTAATATTATCATATGAAGTTGTAAAACTATAGGCAAGATAATAAATTACTACCATTCATCAAATATGTTTTTAGATTGTATTTCTGAACTTAATTTATCTCAAAATTTTGAAAGTTTTAAGTTTCATATGAACATTTTAACATTTTACTCACTTTATGATGGAAAATAACAAAACATTTTTAAAATTTAATTCAATAACAATTTCAATAACAATCCAACTGCCATAATACTGCTCTATGATCCATGTTCTATTTTATTTTGTGTATAATGCATTGAACAAGGGAATAACTGAAAAAAGCACAGATTTTGTAACTAACCCAATAATTTCTGTATGTTTGACTTGGATATGTATTTTAGGCTCTCAACTGATAAATTTGAGTGAATTACAGTACATGTAGTCCATAGCGAGCCAGTCCTTAATAACTTTTGCTAGTAATTACTCTCCATGATCCCGTTGCTGAATTAGTCACACCCAGTGAAAATTAGTAGTAGAAAACTGTTCAAAATAACAGTTTGAAAGATCTTGTTTTTGACCTCCTAGTGTATGCAGATATTCTTACTGCATAACATTTTTGAATGACTTAACAAGAAAATACATTCTTGTATATATTTGGTGCACTACAAGAAAGTAAAAGTGGACTGAGTATTACATATATATTTATTTAATATTTAGCATTTCTCATAGAATATTTCATGTAATATTAGGTGTCAAATGCAACAAGTGAATGAATATATCCAGAAGTGTTATTGCTGCAGGGTTTACTATAGTGTGAATGTTGGACAAAGACTTATCTTTGGAAAAGGAACAGTACTACACATAGAATCAAGTAAGAAATCATTTAACCATTCAAACGAACAAAAAATCAGTTTATACTTGTAAAGTTGGTGGATTTTTATTGTCAAAACAATGATAATATGTAACAACATATATTACTTTTTTGGATCCTGGATTGGGAATATTTGTGGAAGGCACAAAATTAGTGACTGAATTAGTAACATATTTATTTGCAAGATTAGTAAGATAAAGGAAATATCTTGAATTTAACATCTGTTTTCAATGACAAAATGTTTTATATTGCTTTACATCACATTACTTTCAAAAGTAAGACTGTTGAAGTACTTCAAGTTATTCGTTTTTTTTTCAAAGATCATGTTTTTGACCTCAGGTATTACTATAGCATGGACTGTTGAATGACGGCAAGAATATCAAGCGTAGAATGTAAAAGAAAAAAGATGCATATATCCAGACGTCTTTTTGCTGAAGGGTTCACTAGTGTGTGAATGATGGGCGACAAAGAATTATCTTTGGAAAAGGAACAGTACTACACATAGAATCAAGTAAGAAATGATTATTAGTTTATTAAGGGACTGATTAAATTAATTGTGTTACCTATTTTCAAATTGGAGATCAGTTAAAATCAATTTATATTTAAAACATTAGTTGATTTTATTGTTAAATGTCTTTTATATTCTGCATTTCACAGTATGCAACAACATATGTTTATTTTGTAATATTATTGATTGATAAAGCCACATATAATTCCAAAAGACTAAATTACTTGTCACTGGATATTAGGAACATTGAAATGGATGGAATATGGGAACATATGGAAAAGGCATTAAATTAGTAGCTTAATTAGTAACATTAGATAAAGGAACTAGTTCTTGAATTTCAATATGGAAAATTTTACATTTGATCTCATTTTAGTTGTCGTCAGCATTTCGAACAAGATGTTTTTGACCTTAGATATTCCTATTGAATGTGCTTATGATTGATTTGACAAGAAGCATATGCATATGGAGTGGTCACTGAGATTTCTATTAAAAGTAATAAGGCTACATATGACATAATTTTCTTCACATTTAACACACCTCAGAAGCATTTGATACAGTATCAGCTGTAGAACGCCACAAAGGAATGAATATATCCAGTAACCTTTTTGCTAGAGGATTCACTAGTGTGTGAATGATGTAGGACGAAGAATTATCTTTGGAAAAGGAACAATACTATACATAGAGTCAAGTAAGAAATGATTGATTATTAATTCATTAGGGAAGTGATTAAGTTAATTTAGTGCATAAACTAAATTTCAGATTTTATATGTTAAAATCAAAGCAATAATTGAATCAAGAACAAAAAGCTTATGGTTTGTAAAATCCATTTAATTTTATTGTTAGATGTTTATATATATGGTACTGACCACCAGCGAAATATTTTTTATACTTGTATGCTCCTAAAAGAGAACACTCTTCCTTGTGAATAGATATTAGGAAAATGGAAATGGATGGAACAAGGGGATATTTGGAAAAGGCACAGAAGTATTAACCAAATTAGTAAAATTAGGTAAAGGAAATAGGTTTTGAATTTAACACCAGTTTTCAATGATAAAAGTTCTCATTTAATGTAATTTTATCCATCTTCAGAATTCAAAAGTAATGCTGTCTCAGGGCATTAGGCTGTTGGTTCTATTCAAAAGATCTTGCTAAGCAACACTTAAGACTCCTCATTAAGTATTCAGTACAGTATCAGGCAGAGAACACAGCAAATTAACTATATAAGTCTTTTTGCTGTGGGGTTCACTAGTGTGTGAATGACGGGGGACAACAACTTATCTTTGGAAAAGTGACAGTACTACACATAGAGTCAAGTAAGAAATAATTATTGACTTATTAGAGAACTGTGCCGAGTTTCCGAGAAGCACTGCGGCACAAAGATCATTGTTAAATGGTTCAGCGAGCAGTACAATGAACTCTTTCTCTCCTAGTTAAGATGGTCATAGCATTAAACAGATTTTGGGAAATCCACTGCTGATTCAGAAGTTAATTGGAATGATAGGTAAACATCTGTAAAGATAGCTATTAAGTTATGTACAGTACATCTATAATCCCTAAACTCATAAATTTCTTGGCTTATATTAGTACTGTGTGTTTAATAGATTAAGGATGTACAAATATTTGTCAAAGGCAGTAGTATTGTGTGACATCTGGAGAGAGGAAACTCATATTTGGAACTGGAATCAAATTGACAGTGACAGCTAGTGAGTACTTGTTATTTAAATCATAATATTAGTGTATGCTTTTATGTTGTTGCTTCAATTAGAAAAACAACAACAACCAACATATGTACTTAAGGTAAATGTTATCTGATAGGCTGTTAGCTTAGTTTGTAAAATGAAGAAAATATTGTTTGAGAACCTCTTAAAATCATGCTTATTTTTGGGTAGTTTAATAATGGATGACAACTGGAGGTTCTTTAGGAAAAAAATATTCTTTGCTACTTTAATCAAGTTCATACTTGAATCACATAAATTCCTTATTTCAGTATGTGTAAAATCCTTTTATACTTAAAATCTTTGTAGATTTTAACGTTAATATTGACAGAATAAATGTCAAAAATATTATAATTAGTCAATAATAAATGTTAATTTTTTCATTCTGTTGGAGTTGAGGTAGCTGTAAATATGTATATATAATCAGTCCCAAAGTCACATTTACATACAGCATATAGCTAAAATTACAACATTAGTTATAGAATAACAGTACTGAAATATCAGATAATGGAAATAGTTTTTGTATTTCATGAAAGTTTTCACAGTCATTTTTTTATTTTAAGTTTTACTTTTAATGTCATTTCAGCTGTCATCAGCATTCAAAAGTATTGCATGTATTTTTGAATGAAATCACAATAAGCGTATGCTAAATTTTACTACTAAGATTACAATAAAAATAGTGTGGCTAAGCAGTAAATATTTTCTTTATGATTAACATTCCTCATGATTAATACCCAGAAGTCTTTTTTGCTGTGGGGTTCACTATTGTGTGACTGATGGGGGACGAAAAATTCTCTTTGGAAAAGGAACAATACTACAAATAGAGTCAAGTAAGAAATTGTTATTGTTTTATTTATAAGAGAACGGGTTACATAAAAAGACTAGCTAGTAGTAGTAGTAGTAGTAGTAGTAGTAAGTAGTTGAAAGTAATAAATAAATGAATTTGTGCTTACAGGAATATCATTGTCTATTGAAGACAATGATCATAAAGTAATGTTGTATTTACTTAAAATTAAAGTTCATTTAGCTTGGGTGACAGCATACGAACATATGTTGTTACTTCATAAACAATCCAGAAAGCTACATGGTAGCTTAAAATACTAACTAGCTTAATTTTTTAAAGTAAATATTGCTTGAAATGTGATTGAATTAAGCTCGTGTTATTAAAGATATTTTGTTGGGGAGTTTGATTATGTGTGACTGCTGGAGGTGCAGCAGCAAAAGTGTTCTTTGCTACTGGAATCAAGTTAATAATTGAATCACGTAAGTTTATTAACTATTTTTTATTTCAATGGTAAAATCAGAAAAATAACTGATAAAGCAATGAAAAGCATGTGCTAAATGCATTTACATTTAAAATGTTCAGGTTAAGGGACTTCAGGTTTCTTTAAATAGTTATACAGTATATAATCAATCTGTAATTCTCTTTTACAGATAAGAGCAAAATTACAATGTGGTGAAATAGGGAATGTAAAACTATAATACAAACTTAAATGTTAAATGCTTAGTAATGTTTATTGTCCATTTAGCTAAAAAAAAGTTTTTGGTTTGTGGTCTCATAATGTGTGACTACTGGAGGATATAACATACTTATCTTTGGAAGGGCGACAAAAATGATAGTGCTGTCACGTAAGTTAAATTTGTTCCATTGATTAAAGTTACAGTTACAGGTTACCCAAAATGATTATCTTGTAAAGTTATGAATATTCATATGGAACATTTTCTGTGCCTCAAACCACACACAAATTGTAATTACCAAGGGTAAACTTTTGAGCCTTTTGCCAAGGTGGCAAGGAGTGTGGACAAAACATTAAATCAAGACAACAACATACAGCAACACCTTGAATCTTTCAAATACTGTATATGGCATGACAACTCTGATTATACAAGCTAGCTTGCATGCCAATAGCTACCTGCCACAGTTAAAACTGGAATTCACACATAATCAAACTCCCCAACAAAATATATTTAATAACACGGAAGATATTAGGTCACATATCTCTAAATCTTTAAGAGATCATTTATTTTTCTGTGCTTTTGGGCTAGGCTCATCACACATAACATTCTTTGTAAAGAATAAATACAAAGCTATATATAACCAGGTAGGTAGTAGATAAATGTAATGTATGTATAAGATATGTACTAGGAAAATATTGGTATTTGTTAGTTTTATTTTGTTAGTTAATATAGTTTTCCCAGAAGGAACAATATGAACTCTTTAAAATGATAGATATTGCTAATGAACATAGCATTGTGTGACAGTCGGAAACAAGCTTATATTTGGTCAAGGCATCAAGCTGACTGTTAATTATCGTAAGTACTTACTTATTATAATGATAATATCCTTTTCATCCATTGCATATTTCACCTGGTTGGTTATAATTAAGCTATAATCTTATTTCAACATTGTCCAATTTTTAACGTTTTCAATTTTCAATTTTGGAGTGCGATTCACAGACATGAAAGTTTTTCAAGAATACGGTTGCCTGTGGAAGTTAAAATTAAAAAGTTATTTTAACATTAAATTTAAATCAGCATGTATGGTATTAGTGTAGAAACCTGAACACATGTTGTTGCTTTATAAATAATTCACAAAGGAAATACGGTTGGAAGTGTCAGCAAAGGAATCTTAAAGTACTTATTGATAGGGAGATTAATAATGTGTGACTACTGGAGTGGGGAAAATATTATTTGCTACCAGAATTAAGTTAATCATTGAATCACGTAAGTGCATTAACTGTTTAAGGATTTTAGAAGATAAAATCAGACAAATAACTGATTAAATAATAAATATAATAAATACAGTAAATCTGTAAAATACACTATATCTTTAAATATATATTTATATTTAAAAGGTTGATGAATTTTACTGTTACATGTGTCTTGATATATGATAAATGTCAATCATTATTATTACTTAACAGTAGTTGGTATTTTTTCATTCTATTTCATTGACAAACTACACAGATTTTAAGTACAGTGTGTACATGGATTTGAGTTATTCAAAATAGTATTCATATACAGTAAGTGCTTAACTACATGGTGTAAACTGATATTAAAGAAAGAGTTATGATATCCGACTTTAAAATATCACTTAAAAACTACAAAATAATATGCATATACGTAGTATACATACAGTACTTATGATTGCATGTGATTACACACAACACAATAGATTCATACAAATAATATTTAGGATACAGTTGTTTTGCAAAGCATGTAAACAAATGTAAAGTGTATAAGTTATAAGCTAATTTCTATGTTGAACAGTCTAAAGATATGGAAATTATTGTCCAAGGCACTAGTACAGTGTGACACCAGGAAACACGAAAATTATATTTGGCACTGGAATCATATTGACAGTGTCAGCTAGTGAGTACAAAGTCTTTTTTAACATTTAAATTCTGCTAGACTTATTTAATGAACTTATTTATTTCAATATATCAGTATCAGTCAGTATCCAACCCTTGATCAACTTGATCAAGATTTAGGATTCATTAAATTAGTAGCACTGTTATTTCAGGCTCCTAAGATTGTTTCAAAACTAGCATATACACTAAATATGGGTGAAAAAACCATATTTCAGTCACTAAAGTTCAGAGAACTTTTTGTTGAGACATTGGTTAGTGTGTGAATGATGCAAATAAGATCATCTTCGGAAGTGGAACAACACTGATTGTTCAGTCTGGTAAGTATATCATTAAAAAGATTCTTATGAAGTATTAGCATACTGTAATGTTAAAATGCACAGCCCTGTCACTGCCAAATTTGAATCAAATGAGAATCAAAACTGCATGTAATACATGTAATGGGTTATGATAAATATCAATATAGAAAACACTATGTGAAATCAAATTACCAAAATAAAGTTTGTTTTTAAAGGTCATAAGTACAGCACATATTTCTACCATGTTATAATGTTAAAATGTCCAATCAAACTCAAATTGACTTCAGTTACTTGAGTTGAACTAAATACCTTGACATAACTTATCTTGACAATACCAAATAGAGCAATAGAATGAGAACCGTTATATAAATGTGTACTGTAAATTGGTGGATAAGAGTTAATAATGTATGATAATAATGTTTTTTTTTAGAAGCAGTCATTGTTACTATTTTGACAACACAGCTTTACAATAAAATGTACAGACACTGTAGGTCCTAAAGATTACAGGACATATTTTTCATCACACAGCTGTAAGTTTTTGATATGAGGACAGTAGGTGTGTGACTGATGGCGTTCGAATAATATTTGGCAAAGGAACTTTACTCACAGTTCAGTTAAGTAAGTAACATTTAAAATGAAAAAAATTTAATATTATTATGAAAAAACACTACATAACAAAGAGGAATTAACTTTACAATCATTACTTAGTTTCACAAAATGTAAAGCTGAGTTAACAGATAACATGTAACAACATTCCTACAAGCTAATGACTTATAGAAATATTGTTATGTTGTAATCACTTTAAATTAAATTTATTTCAACATGGGTGATGTTAGTGTATGAAAAAACCCTATGTTGTTGCTTCATAAACAAATCTCATATGGTTTACACATTACATACATTTGTGATACATTGTTTGCCACAGTTCTTAAATAACCAAAATATTGTTTAAGGTGTGACATTAAGGTGGTGTTTTTAAAGTGCTTATTGTTTAGTAGTCTGATAATGTGTAACTGCTGGAGGTGCACTGAGTAAAACAATCTTCGCTACTGGAATGAAGTTAAAGATTGAATCATGTAAGTGCATTAGCTGTTTTAGAATTTTATATGATGACTTTACAAAATGTAACTAACAGGAGTTAAACATTTGTAAAAATGTATATTAGGTCACATTTCTCTATGATAAACAAAAGAACAACTTGATAAATTAAAAATATAAACCATACTTAAGTAGAGTAACAGACTTTTATACTTCTTACCTCTTTATATTAGAAAAGAAGTTTAATCATATGTAGTGCTGAACATTTGTAAGGTTTATTTATTTACTTTTTAAAAGAAGCTGAATTGTGAAATATAAACTCACTAAAATGAAAGATATTGCTGATGAACATAACATTGTGTGACATCAGGAACTAAACTTATATTTGGTCAAGGCATCAAGCTGACTGTTAATCATAGTAAGTACTTATTTATAATGACAGTAATGTTCTTTGCACTGAATAGTTCAATAGGTTAGTTAAATGAAGCATTTTATGTTATTTCAACCTTTTCAACTATGTAAAATTTTTACAAATTCATAGTTTTTAATTTTCAATGACCTTTTTTTACATGTTAAGCCAAATTTGAATTTAAGTCATATTTGATTAAAACATTAAAATGTTTAAATATTGTTTAGGCTATTCATAGAAATGCGTTTCAGGAATATAGTTGCCTCTTGAAGTTAAAGTTAAAAATTACATAGTTATATTACTTTAATGTTAATTCAGCATAGGGAATATTGGTGTACAGTATGAACATGAACACACATTGTTGCTTCCTAAATAATTCACATGCAATATATTGATGCTATACATATTGCATGATCATCTGTTAATGAACTTAATTTTTCTTAGAAAAATGAGGGAAATATAGTTTGACGAGTGAGCATATGAATCTTGTGTTCTTACATTCCTTATTGTTGGGTAGTTTGATAGTGTGTGACTACTGGAGGTGGAGTGGGCAAACTATTCTTTGCTAGTGGAATCAAGTTAATAATTGAATCACGTAAGTGTGTTACCTATTTTATGATTTAACTTGCTAAACTCACAGTAATAATTGCTTTAACAAAGAATGTTTAGAAGCGCTTAGATTAACACAAATATGCACACATATATAACTATAACATTAGATAGATAGATAGATAGATAGATAGATAGATAGATAGATAGATAGATAGATAGATAGATAGATAGATCTTAGTTTTTGCTTTGTGGTTTCATAATGTGTGACTACTGGAGGATTTGGGAAAATTATCTTTGGAAGGGAGACAAAACTGATAGTACTCTCACGTAAGTTTATTTTCTTGAGTTGATTAATTTCAGGTATTAGATTTACAAATTATAAAGTTAAAAAGTTGCCTGAAGTTAAATACAAATACTTACATCTAGGGATCATACATTTTTTTATGCTAAATGATGGTGAGTACAGTAGTTTTGCAAGGCCCCTAACCAAATAACAAGGCCATAACTAACTTGTATGTTAAATACATGTTGGATTTATTGTCTAAGGCCCATACCAGAAATTCATATTTGGAACTGGAACCAAATTCAATGACAGCTAGTGAATATTAATTCATTTATGGTATTAGGGTAATAACATGAATATTTTTCAGATGTTCTACATTTTCAGTGACACTTTTCACAGTTAAAAATCAGCATGATTAAATATTTATTAGGTTTGTTTTTTTAAGAGGTTGAGATTTATTAGATTGCAAAATGCAAACTCACTAAAATTCAAGATATTGCTAATGAACATAGCATTGTGACATCAGGATATAAGCTTATATTTGGTCAAGGCATCGAGTTGACTGTTAATTATAGTAAGTACTTAACACAATTCTTAAATCATATTTGGAACTGGAACCAAATTGATTGTTACAGCTCATGAGTACTTAGTAATTCATTCATGATATCAGTAGATGAACATATGTTGTTGCTTCCTAAGTAATTTACAAATTCTATGTTATATAATGTATTTTAATTGAAAGGTTCTGATTTACCTTTTTAAAATTCTTTAAAGAAAAGTAACTATTGTTTAAGATGTGAATGAATAAAGCTGGTGCTACTTGTTGGGTAGTTTGATAACGTATGACTAGGTGCATTCAGAAAAATAATATTTGTTACTGGAATCAAGTTAATAATCGTAAGTTAGTAAGTAAGTAGATATACAGTATAGTAGATATGCATGCTTTTCAATTCACAGGTGTGCCTCATGAAAAGTTAATTAGTGGAATTTATTTCCTTCTTAATGTGTTTGAGATCAAACAGTAAATAGTAAATAATGAAAATACAGTAAATCGCCTTATCCCACAACTATAGTAATCCATATTATGTCAAGAATCACTCAACTAAGTAAAGAACAACAATCCATCATTACTTCAAGACAAAAACATTGAATTAGAAGGTGTGTCAAAACTTTTGATTGGTACTGTACTTGTATCAATGAAAACTCGCTATTTACAATACATAGGTCATCACAGATAAACATGTATAGAGATAGATATTATCAAGAATATCAAGAATTCTATAACATTTTGGTTGTTTTTCTGCTCGTTTTTATAGATGCTTTACTTACATGTATAAACAGCCAATCACATGTCAAATATAAAACATTGCAAACAATACATCAAGGGATCATATATGTATTGTTTCAAAATATAGTGAGTAGTGCTTAGGTATCATAAACAAATGAGAAGTGTATATAAGCTAATTTGTGAAGCTAATAACATGTTGAATTGATGTGGAAATTATTGTCTAAGGCGCTAGCAGTGTGTGACTTCTCAAAACAAGAAACTCATATTTGGAGCTGGAACCAAATTGACTATAACAGTTAGTGAGTATTTACTAATTCATTTTTTTGTATTATTTTATGAGCATGAACATATGTTGTTAGTTCATAAATAATTCACGTATGATATACGTATGGTATATACAGGTATATCTGACAAGCTGAGTAGGGGAGCTTTAAATGAATACACTATTATATTATATATTATATACTACAGTTATTAATTAGAATGTCAATTGAAATTAGAATGCCAATTGAAGAATTTAAAAATGTAATACTTAAATTTTAAACTTAAATATTCTCAAATGTTTATTATCTGTTTAGCTGTAGTGAGGAGTGTAAACGTATTAAAAAACAAATGTATTAAGTAAAAGTCAAATATCATAAAAGCAATGGAAAAACACTTGTCTACAGTAATAATTGTTAATAAACAAGTTAAGCTTTACAAATTAGATGTACTTGAGTGCAAAAGATGACCTCTCTAAAATTATAGATATTGGTAATGAACATAACATTGTGTGACATTTGGAAACAAGTTTATTTTTGGTCAGGGCATCAAGTTGACTGTTAATTATAGTAAGTGCTTATTTATTATCATGATAATATCATTTGCATGGCATTTTACTAGGTTGGTTATAATGAAGAATATTATTTATGTTATTTCAACCTTGTCAGCTATAGAAGATTTTCAGTTTCAAATGGCATTTTCACATAATTGCGTAAGACATGTTAAAGTATGTTTGTTAAATACCGTTTAATATTTTCACTGCTAATGATGTGCATATTCATTACCATAGAACTTAAGTAACATTCTTCTGAACACGTTCCTCTTGTTCTGTAACATTATTCTAGCTTTTAAAAAGCTTAAAACTGAGAAACATACTCAATTGCGTAAAGTGATATTAAGAATAGTATTGTGCCATTCTATCATGAAATGTTACTTAAGAGTACAAAATAAAATGCATATAAAAATGCATTGGTTACATAAAACAGTATTGCATCCATCCAAATAATATTTTGGTATAGTAGTTTTGCAAAGCCCATAAACAAATGGACAGTGCATATGCCAAGCTGTAATTTGAAACAATATGGAATTTATTGTCCAACACAGTAGTATTTTGTGATATCTGGAAACATGAAAATCATATTTGGAATTGGAACCAAATTGAGAGTCACAGCTAGTGTGTACTTAGTAATTCATTCATGATGTTCTTCATATTAGTATATAAACATAAGTTTTTGCTTCTTTCTTATTTCACATACAATATACTTATGGAGCCCTGTGATGACCTGGCGACTTGTCCAGGGTGTACCCCGCCTTTTGCCCGTAATCAGCTGGGATAGGCTCCAGCTTGCCTGCGACCGTGTAGAAGGATAAAGCGGCTAGAGATAATGAGATGAGATGAATATACTTATGGTATACATATAGATAAACATATACACTGCTATAGACAATATACATATAGACTTCTAATTAGCATAACTTTCTAAGTTTAAGGTATAAAGAAATTAATTTCATGTTCTTAATGTACTTATTGTTGCATAGTTTGATAATGTGTGACTACTGGAGCTGTAATGGGAAAATTATTATTTGCGACACAAATCAAGTTAATAATTGAATCACGTAAGTGCATGAACTATTTTGTGCATTATTATTGACTGTACATTAGTAATAGTTATATGACATTAAGGTAAATTTAAATACTTATATATAATTCATCATTAATTCACATTGACAGAATATGTATGACTAAAATGCCAATGTAGCAAACTGAAGAACTTAAAAATAGCTTAAAATAAAATAACATTGATTATCTGTTTAACTAAGCAGATTTTGGTTTGTGGTCTCATAATGTGTGACTACTGGAGGATACAATAATGTTATTTTTGGAAAGGCGACAAAACTGATAGTGCTGGCACGTAAGTTAATTGTCTTCCCTCAATTCCAAGCAAACAGTACTGTTTGCCTATTTTTTAAAAATCTTTCTTAAAGATAATTAAAGATAAATATCAAACTACGAAAAGCATTTAGGATTCAGCAAGTACGATCACTATTTCACATTCCTAAGATTAAATGTTTTCAACCTGACATATATGGTAAATATACATGAAACAGTTATTTTTTTCTGACCCTGAACTCTACTGGACTTCATTAATCAGAAAAAATTGCTTTTTCATAAACAATTTAAATTGTATCATTAACTATTAGCTTACTATAACGTTGAAATCCACAACCCTGTCAGTGTGATTTTTTTTTTAAAGAAAAGGTAAAAACATTAACCAAAGATACAAACACAGGAAATACATGCCACCAGTTCGGGGAAGTTAATATAATACAGCACTATATGAAATTTTATGTGAAGTTTGTTAAAATATGTAAGTATAATATCTAATATTACTTTTAGCATTATAGTGTTATAGTATTCATGTTAGTGTCAAATCTAACTCAAACATCACCCAGTTTGTAAAATATTCTACAATAACTTTAAATACCTTTATTCAGTATAGAAATCTATGTGTTTACAAAACAGCTTTACAAGAAAATGTATAGATAAAGGCCTAAAAATTACTGTATTGTTTTTCATCATACTGTAAGTTTTTGAGATGAGGACAGTGATAGTGTGACTGATGGCTATAGAATGATACTTGCAAAAGTAACTTGGCTCACAGTTGAATTACGTAAGTAAAACTACACAATTCTAAACAGTTTTTTATAAAACATTTTTAAGGCATAATATCTGGAAGCTGAAAGGTCATAGTTTGGAATGATAACCAAATTAGCTCTTGGTCTTACTGTGTACTTACTATTTTTGATCATTTTAGACCATACTATTTTCATTTTGTTACATTTCTCAATACATTTGCATAGCTAGTTTTACTTCAATAAAAAATTAGCGAGCATTCTAAAAAATATGAAAATTATTTAAAATTTCCTGATAGACAAATAAATTAAATTACAACAAAGGGATTTTAGGTGAAAACCAGATTTTTTTTAAATTGCTGAATTTGAGCGTCTTTTAAGATATATTTTAAAAAATAATTCACAAAAATTAATTCACAGCAATGGCTATTGATGTATATGCTTTACTTTGAGTAAAACATCAAAACAATTTTAGTTTTAGGTTTTAATAATGAGCTTTAATAATGGATATAGCTATTTTTTAATTAAAAAGGTGAAATAATTAGCCAAGTTTCTCATTATATTGCTACAAAATTGCACAACAAATGATGTTTCTTGCTTATCATGGATCGTTAATTCACTGGAGCGTTAATGTTGTATGGTGTCATGCTGTGTGAATGATGGTTATGGGAAAATCATATTTGCTTCAGGGACAAAGCTAACTATTCATTCAAGTAAGTTTTTAATTCATAATTTTGATATATCAGGAGTAATCTAGGTTTGAAATACTCCAGTATATTTTGTATTCTTATTTCAAACCACAGTTTGCTAAATAGATGTGGTAATTTTAGGCTAAAGCATTGCCTAAACTAGCACATGCTAGTTGTATGCCAAAAAAAAAGCAAGAATTCCATGAAATTGTTAAATTTACAAAATTGTTTTTGAATAACGTTGGGGGGGATGCCAACATTTGTTTAGTGTGAGAGAAATCAGTAGTATTTTTTTTTCTGTGTCAATTTGCATAAAGGACAAAACTAACTATCCAAGTCAGTTTCTATAGTTCAGGAATAATGTATATGTACCTAATATGTTCACATACAGTAATTTGGATCAGTATATAATATGTACAAGGCTGTAATTGTTGGGTCCAGAATTCCTATACAAGAAACTGTATGTTACTTTACTCAGTTGTCAAATGAATAGCTTAAATAAGATAAAGTATCTAAAAGGAGTACACTTCTATCTATCTATCTATCTATCTATCTATCTATCTATCTATCTATCTATCTATCTATCTATCTATCTATCATTTTGATAATTAACCCTTTTTTGTGAACTGCATACACTATTTTATTTATTAACTTTAGACTATAGATATGGAAATTATTGTATAGAACACTACTAGTGTGTGACATCTCAAAACTGGAGTTGTATTTGGAACTGGAATCAAAATGACAGTTGCACCTAGTGAGTACTTTTATAATTATGTTTAATAATTCATTTAACCAACTGAGTTTTTATTGATTTGCAATAATAGCATCAGACAACACATTTCATTTTTGTGCAATAAAAAGTCAGCCTTGAACAAAATATTGATTTATAACAATAAAAATATGTCCACATTTAGAATGAAAATCACAATAAAATTAATTTTGTATAAATAAGATTATGTAGAAACAGTTGATAAACATTATGTATTGTGCTAAGCGCACATATTTTTGTTGTGCATCCAATGTCTGTGTGAATACTGGGTATAAGATCATTTTTGGACATGGAATTCAAGTAATTATTCATTCAAGTAAGTTCTATGATTGGTGGTACTTATTTTGTGTGACATTTGCTGTTGTTAGCTATGTTAATCTGTGTTATGTAGGCAATTACATAAATGTAAACATGTGCTTCAGTGAACATACAGTATGTAACTTGGCCTAAAACAAATTACTATCTTCTGTCCTATGGTAATGTGATGAAAGTAAGAATAAAAAAAAAAATCAAAACAACAAGCATGTAGATTTTAGAAATTAGTAGAAATTAACTGATAGAACTAAATGAGAGGAAATGGCACAAGATCAATAAGAAAATCATTTTCAAATGAGAAGTTAATTAATGTTTAGCTGATTTTTAATTCTCTCAGAGATATGCCTGTTAATGTAGGTGCATATTCATGTATAACAGCAGTTTTTAGGTTCATATTTAAGTACTCTATAAGCTGTGCATGCAACTACTCTCTTAATGAAAGTTAAAATAATAAGTGAAATGTCTTATTATTATTTTAACACACAAAAACTCAAACATTAATGGTCTATATTATGTTTCATGTTGTGTGAATGATGGTTTTCATAAAGTCATATTTGCAGCATGGAGAAAACTCCATACAATTAAGTTTTTTCATGGTTTTAATATACTGGAGAAGAAAATGTACTGCTGTATGGGCACATATAATATTAATTTAAAATAACTGTAGCTTGAAAATTAATTGTGCATATTAGTCCTTAAAATAATTTTTAAGTTTGATAAATTCAGTGGATTTCTGCTGTCAGCTAGCCAACATGTTTGTGAGTGGCAGGAAAGGTTACAATAATGTTATTGTAATGCATTAATTCATTATGTGAAATCAGACTGGAAACTCATTTATGGACAAGGAACTAAACTCACAGTTGAAAAGAGTAAGTACTTATCAAAACGTAATTGGGAAAAAAACACTAAACAGAGATGGCATTGTTAAAGAAATTATGTTGAATTTCCTAAATTCTATTTATGAAAACATAAAAAGTGAAACAGCTATTGCCTGTGGTGATGTTATATAATGTGTTGGTCAGAATTTGTTTTCATATTCATTTGTGGTTTTCATATTAGAAGTTAACATAGATATGTATAGGTCATATATGTGTAATAGATACAAACGTAAGCCCAGTATTACAGTAGTTACAAATGCAAGTCCAGTATTTTAAATGAAAAATGTAATGAAATTTTCTTTGTAAGCTACATGGAATGAACACAGAATTCAAATCTATGTTTGATTTCCACTTGTGTTAACTGTTAAATTTAGATAACTTTTGGATAATGTTGGCTTAGTGATCGCACAACTAAAAATATGTTCACTAAAATGGATCCGCAACACAGTTGCTCATTACAATTCAAACATTGCTCTCATGCTTTCTTGTACAGTAAAGCTATCTAGCTATTAAACAACAACAACAATTTCATAAATTTTCAGTGTGATAACTTCATTGACACTGGTATCAATATCAAAATGTTGATTGTAAAACTTTTTAAAATAATAATTTTAAAAAACCCAATATCATTAACTTAATTAATTTACCCAAACCATATTAGGAGTTAAAAAAAACATTAGAATGAAGTCAGAAAAAAAAGATTCAATGATACAGTGAAGAATAAATTGAACTGCAACAGCTAACAAAAGAACAATGTTTATTTATACAAACAAGCTTCCTTACTTTAAGTTTGAACCTGATTTAAGTGAGAAAATACTATTATTTTGATAACAGCATTCTAAAATGACTTTTTCTTAGAAATAAATGAATATGAAATGTTTGACACAAAAATAGATGACAAAGTATTTTTCAGATTCTGAAAACCAAAAAGGAATGACTTCTCTTTGAAGGTTTCTGTCCTTAATATGCATACTGTGTGAATGATTACAATAGGATAATATTTGGTCCAGGTGTAAAAGTGACAGTTGAAAAAAGTAAGTAGTATTTGTTATTATTTAAACAACAACAGCAATAGCAACAACAACAAAAAAAAACCTTTATGGTTTTTTTCTCTCTTTTTTTGGATGGACAAGTCATTAATCCATTAGCTAACCCACTGGGCTTATGTTTTGGGTGTCTGAAAAACTAATTGACTAGGGTAAAATGTGTTTGCTATCATCATGTAAAAAATAAATGAATGAATGAATGAATGAATGAATGAATAAAGAAGGCAAGTTTGTTATCTACTTAAGTACATTAATACAGATCATTCCATGTAAAATATTATTTGAATCTGGGTGGTGTCTTTATTCTCTTGTTTTACAATCCTTGTAGAAACAATGTCATATGATTCAATGTTTTAGTGATATACAGTATGGTTAACTGAAGCTCTACTTATAACGCTACTTAAAACTGTGTGAATTCAAACATGAGTATAATCTTTGGCCATGGGACAAAATTAACAATACAACAACGTATGCAGTTTTTACAAACTGTGAGTAGTTTCAATAATCAGCTGTATGTTTTTCTAAGTTTTGGTGCCATTACAAAAATGAAGTAGGTATAAAGTCATTCAAAACTATGCTTGAGTTCCAAACTTTTAAGTTATGCAAGACACTATTAATTATTGCATCCATTAGATCTGTACTAAACCAATAACTTTATTGTGCAGTGATCTTTATTACTGCTGCCAACTTTATTGGAGGTTATGTTTTTGCTTCGGTTTGTTTGTTTGTTTGACTTTTCCCAACGTAACTCAGAAAGTAGTGAACAGATTTTGATGAAATTTTGAGAAAAGATGGGCTATGAGTGAAGGAACAATTGATTAGATTTGGATGCAAACCTGGATATGTATGTGGATCCAGGATC
>JAODOC010000001.1:11292790-11303174 GCA_027575955.1 Nemapteryx nenga | reverse complement strand
TCTTTTCACCTTTCCCATCAGCTTTGTTAGAACACCCTAACACAGCACAAAAGTTTACCATTGTAGGTTTTTGATGAACCAAGTGCCTCGTGGGTTCACATACCGCGCGCTGCCGTTATTTCCCCCTAATCACGAGTTTGTTGGTCTTCCAATATGGCGCAGGGTTTGTTTACTTCCGTTTTCGGGTGACGTCAGTGCAAGGGGTCTGTATGTGTGTGCTCATTACTCACTTTTGTGCGTGTTTGCATGCGTGTGTTCACTGCTTCAGATGGGTTAAATGCAAAGGTGCATGTGACAGGCTTCTTCCCAGTCAAAAGTTTGGACACACCTACTCATTCATAGGCTTTTGCTTTATTTTGACTATTTTATACATTGTTGAACAATACTGAAGACATCATAACTATGAAATAACGTATGGAAGTCTGTGGTAAAATAAAGTTTTATATTCTTCATTTATCTTGACCCTTTACACTCTACTGGCATTATCTTAACCAACTTCATGAGGAAGTCATCTAGAATGGTTTTCAATTAACAGGTGCGCCTTGTCAAAAGTTAATTTCTGGAATTTCTTTCCTTATTGAGGCGCATGTGTAATGTGTGGGTTTTTTTTTTTTAAATAAAATCGCACACACTGCTCTCAACTCTTTCATAAAAAAAGCTTCAAGACGTCACCAGGCTAGCCTACTGTAATTACTATGGTAGACAGTCCAACCTCTGCGGCAATGCAGATAAAGGTTAAATGAACACTGAGGATAGGATAGTGTTTGTTTTTAGTCTCTCTGCGTTGTTGCAGAGACTGTCTACCACGGTGATTATGGTAGGTTAGCCTGGTGACGTCTTGAAGTTTTTTTTTTTTTTCTTTATGAATGAGTCGAGTGTGTAGTGGTAGGAAGTGGTGGCACCCCTGGATTAATGAACATAAAAGGGGAAAAAACCTAACTTTAACCTAGCTGGTATATTCTATGCTACACTCCCACACATCTGGATCCAACCATTACCTCAAATAATCTTAAATATGGACGCAAATTATCCTCACTGTTCTTTCAAATATGACTGTGTGTACTGTGAGTGACGTCAACTGTCAGGAGCTTACGAACATTTCCGATCATCAACCGAGCAGCAATAGTGTGTAAAATATGCAAAAATAATTGGGTAACTGAAATTGTTTACTATCGTAAACGGTCAGAAAATGGGCTCTTCTGTGGTTGAAAACCACTATTTGTTTGTTTAAACTAAGTAAAACGGGTAAGATAATCATCTTAGTTGGCCTCTAAAGTTTGGATTTTGTGTGCTCTGTATGCAGCATTCATGTCCTTTGTGACTCACATACCTACTATAAACTGCACTGTGTGCATGTTTTTGGAGACGGTAATAGATGTGTTATACTTGTGGTACAGCCTGTGCTATAAAACTATCAACCTCTGTAGCACCAATGCTATGTGCAAAAAAGTTAGCATGCAGCCTTAGTTGTATCTACGATATGGGTACATGGCAGTATAGCACAAGGCAACGGCTATGGATCATGAATATTGGTGTCTGTCTCGACTGGTAAAAGGCTACATATTGCATGTTTTGGTGATTGCCATGATCGATATGAGGAAAAATCGCAAGTTGCTTGTGTGCTACCAAATCTACCAGTTTATTTCCAAATTAAGATGTGAACAATGTAAACCCACTTGATCTCACTTTCTGTCAAGGTAAATGATAAGCGTTTTGAGTTTGCCACTTGAAATACTGACTTAAGTTGGTACCAAGCTTGGATTGCAGGGCTATGATGAACTTATTAATGATCACCAATAGTTTCAGGGTTTTTTTGTGAACCAAAGATTTTCCACGTTTTGATGAGTTTGCTGTCATGGCTTCAGAAATGCCTGTGCAATTGTAACTTGAAGTTATTGACTTGCTGTATGATTCAAACTTGAAAAACAAATTTGTCTTGGTGAAAATGGACACGAGTATCTCTTACCTGCATACCTTAAATTGACAACCTTGCTAAACAAAATATTGAGTTTGTTTTCCTTGTTACATAAACTGCTGCCCTTGCAACCCCGACCCGGGTAAGCAGTAGATAATGGCTGGATGGACACAAATTGCACTACTGAGCAGTTCTAGAACCACCTTTTAAACTGGATTTGTAGTTCATTTATATGTCCAAGATGAGAATTGTGACTTCTCTTATCAGATCATATTTTGATGAGCACAATAAATGTACTTAATCACTCAAAAGTTCTGTATGAAACTGTCATTGTTGTATAGCAGTATGTTAAAATTATAATTTGGAAAATTTGCTCAATGAAGTTCAGCTTATCCATTTTATAGGCTATAAATGTTTAACCTCTTTGTGCACTGATGTACTGTTCAAATAAATTCTGCTGAACACATTTAAGAGGACTTGATGTTATATTGGTTTACTAAGTTATTGGCTTGCTATTGGTTTCAGCCCACTTGATATTGTACCGAGTGTAACATGATCCTTTCTCTAAAATAAGTTCAACACCCCTGGTATTAAGCATTTAACTGAAAAATACCTAATAAGTTTCTTTCATGTGTACAGCTGAATGTTAATAAATTCTTAGTTATGTAAATCATCCAAGATATCTTTTTTGTTCTCTGTTTCTTGCTTTTCTCCAGCACCATCACTCTAGTGGGTGGTAAAAAAAGGAAAAGAAATGCATCTTCAGACCATTCAGATGGAGAAATGAACCCTCCTGCCACACCTCTCGGACAGGAAGAAAATCTGTCTCAGGTAAAGCTGGATTTGTAGTTGTGTGTGCTAGATTTACCCATACCTTTTACCTTTCTGCATTGTGATGCAAAGATGCTAACTAGAATGCAGTGATCATACATTTGTCACACAGTTCCACATTTCTTGTATCTTAAATATAAGAATTGGACAAAATGAAACTGCAAGCCCTGCATCATCTGTAAAGAAGCTTTGTTTGTCTGATTTATTCTTTCTTTTTTTTTCTGACTTTTCTCTTGAGGGACTAGCAATGCCTGATTTTTCAGTGTCATAGGTTCCAGTACAAATGTCACAGTGCAAGTGATTTTACAGAGCATGTAACCTTTGGTGGCCAGTTTTAATTTACATTAAGTACATCCTCATTTTAAATAGATATTTTTGGACGTGATGGAAAATTGTTGCTAATGGGGGGGGAATGCTGTGTGTATTATTGTATATATTAATAGGGGACCAAGCACACACAGGTGCTGGAACCCTAGTTCTTATCCTCCCTAGTTTTCCTTATGAGGGGAATAAGCACCAAAAATGCTACAAACCATCTTGGTTTTGTTAGGATTATTATTAGCAGCTATAGTGCAGTGGTTTACTTTTTCTCCATTTGCTTTAGAATGTTAAATCATACGTTTAGAATTTACGTTTCGTTCTTTGGCTTCAGGCAAATTTTAGCCAACCCATGTCCATTAATTTCCTCCATGATGAACTTTTTGTTAATTTGCATAATATGGTGAATCTACTTTTGTGACCTTAGTCCTAGCATTTTTTGGCAGCTTTCATGAAGATGGTATCAAAAATATGCAGGTTATTCTGATGCTAAATTATCCACAAACATATTGACATTTTGTAAGCAATACGGCTGCCACACCCTATTTTAATTCTAGCAGTGAAGAGTCTAAATTACTCATGATTTCTTGCATAGACTCGCATGAAACTGGAAAGCCATATTTATGACAAGATTCTTAGAACATTTGCGATGTTTGAGCCGTGGGAATACACAAGATGTAGAACTACAGTCATGGGAAATGGAAAGTACGCCCTCCTTCGATTAGTCCGATGAGGGCCTAAATAACTTGCCAACTTCTATAAACAACCAGCCAACCTCAGGTCACAACCAAAAGAACAAAGCGGTTTTCAATACGTCATCATTTTTTCCCCAAAAAGTAAACCAACATTCAGAAAACTAGACCCTGTAATTCAGGTGGTTCATGTTAAAGCCACCTTGAGCAACAACACTTGAAGTAAATGTTTTCTATAGGGATTTCAGTCTCGTGTCATTTAGGAGAAATTCTGGCCCATGATTATTTACAACATTGCTTCAGTTCATTAATGTTTGAGGGCATTTGCTCTTGTGATCCTGCCACAGCATCTTACTGGGGTTTAGGTTAAGACTTGGCCATTCAAACACCTTGATTTATTTAAATAAATAAAACAAACCCGAACCTTTCAGATGTCAATTTGTTGGCATGCTCTGGTTCATTTGGTTGCATTAACCAGTTTAGGCTCATCTTATGCTCCTGGACAGAGAGCCCACATTTGTCTCAAGATGATTGTGGTATAAAGGAGTTCTTCACTGTCTTAATGAATTCAAGTTTCCCATACCACTCCTTTATACCACTGGTCTCATTAGTCTAACGGATACTTAAATCAGACTGCCATATTGTGTTTGGCTTTTTCCGAGCCATACCTTTTTAAAGCAAGTGTAGAAGTATTTTTATTACGTTTCTTGAAATTGTCCTTGCATCCTGACAGCAAAAAATAAATAAATAAAAAAAGTCTCATGTGTAGCAGTAGCAATCATTTAATTTGGTCTGAATAAAATGATTGGATGGCCTACCTGCAGTCACTCTGTCTGTCTGTGCATTCATATTGTGCATGACCGGAGTCTTCCACAAAGCTCGGCAGATACTGTATGTTGCATCCCTATTGTTAAAACTAGCAAGCTAATCGATAGCTGCAAGTGCTACCGATAGCCATGTTTGTTGTTTACATTCATTATGATAATGTTGGGTGTTCTTACACGTGAATGAGACAGGAGGCAGTTGAATATGACAACACCCTACATCCCCACCCCCTGCTAATGCTCTCTGTCATTGTCTTGTCCTCCAGCAGTAATCAGGCAGTGCGCCTTCATGTGCTTTAGAAGAGTGGCTTAGAGGGAGGGCTGAAAGGAGGTGGTGGGATTTTATTTATTTATTTATTTATTTATTTTTCTAGGATACTTTCAAAATCTAGCCTACTTTTACTGGTGTTTCCAAAATTAGCAAACCTATCTTTTAGTCTTGTGTCTTCTTGTGCTGTCATTAGGTGTTATAGATGACTGTAGGTCCCATGTTGTGGGTCTTGTTTTTTTTTTATATTGCCAAGTACTATTGCATCTCAAACAATTAGAATATCATGAAAAAGTTTATTTTTTTTGTAATTTAATTCAAAAAGGTAAACTTTCTTATGTTCTATATTCATTACACAAAGTGAAATATTTTAAGCTTTTTTTTTTTTTTAATTTTTATGATTGCTTATAGCTCAGGAAAATGAGAAATCTAGTACCTCAAATTATAAGAATATTTCCTAAGATCAATCAAAAAAAGTAATTGCAATACAGAAATGTCCAGCTTCTGAAAAGTATGTTCATTTGAACACTCAATACTTGGTTGGGGCTCCTTTACCTTGAATTACTGCATCACTGTGGCAGGGCATGGAGGCGATCAGCCTGTGGTACTGCTGAGGTGTTATTGAAGCCCAGATTGCTTTGATAGCGGCCTTCAGCTTGTCTGTATTTTTCGGTTGGATGTTTCTCATCTTCCTCTTGATAATACCGCATAGATTCTCTATGGCGTTCAGGTCAGGTAAGTTGGTGGGCCAATCAAACACAGTGATATCATGGTCAAATTAAATACTGTATCTCTTGGTCTAGTTCAGTATACACAACCACGAAAGTAGTAGTTTTGGCACTGTGGGCAAGGAAATCGGCATCTCCATAAAGCTGGTCAGCAGATGGAAGCATGAAGTGCTCTAAAATCTACTGGTGGACTGCTATGTTGACTCTGGACTTGATCGAGCACAGTGGACCAACACCAGCAGATGTCATGGCACTCCAAATCATCACAAACTGCCAAAACTTCACACTGGACTTGAAACACACTGGATTCTGTGCCTCTCCACTCTTTCTCCAGACTCCTGGACCTTGATTTCCAAATGAAATGCAGTTTACTTTAATCTGAAAAGAGGACTTTGGACTGCTGAACAACAGTCCAGTTTTTTCTCTCCTTAGCCCAGATGAGACATGTCTGTTGTTGTCTCTGGTTCAGGAGTGGCTTAATATTAGGAATATGACGATAGATGTCTTCAAGAAAGAGACTACAGTGCGTGGTGGCTCTTGATACACTGACACCAGCCTCAGTCCACTCCTTGTGAAGTTCTCCCAAGTTCTTGAACTGACTTTTTTTTTTTTTTCTTGACCATCCTCTCAAGGCTACAGTCATCCCTGTTGCTTATGCACCTTTTCCAGCCAGCCTTTACAGCAATGACCTTCTGTGGCTTACCTTCCTTGTGGAGGGTGTTTCATGATGATTTGTCTTCTGGACAACTGTCAAGTCAGAAGTCTTCCTTGTTCGTGGTTGTGTATACTGAACTAGACCAAGAGATACAGTATTTATACTGTTTTACTCAAACTCAAAGATATCTCAAAGACATACAGTTAGGTTAACGTGGGGCGGCCTTGGGCTGAAGTGCCCTTGAGCAAGGTACTTAACCCCTGACTGCTCCCTGGGCGATGTAGTGTGGCTGCCCACTGCTCTGGGTGTGTGTAGGTGTGTTTACTGCTTCAGATGGGTTAAATGCAGAGGATGAATGACCTCACTGTGCTTGAAGTGTGCATGTGACAAAGGTTTCTTCTTTCTTCTCAAAATGAAAAATTTTAATATTTGAGATGCTGGATTTCTGATTTTCATGAGCTATAAGCCAAAATCATCTAAATTGAAACCAAAAAAAGCCTTAAAGCCTTTCACTTTACATGTAATGAATCAAGGATGTTTCTTTTTGAATTAAATTATGAAAAAATTAACTTATTCCAATGTTTTCAGATCCACTATAGTATACTGTTTTACTCAAACTGTAAATATTCTCATTTGGGTTTTTAAAAAATATATATTTTTGCACTGTAGGCCATAATTATTAAAATAGAAACGCCAGAAACATTTTAGTTTACATTTAATGTGTCAAGAATATATTAAATTCTCACTTTCTTAAATAACTGATGGGAAAATATTGAACTTTTCATAATAATCTAATTGTTTGAGATGTACTAATATTAAACAGTGACCTTGGACTGAATTTGCTGGGATGTGGCAACTGTATTGAAGGCTCTCCATTTGTAAACAGTTCTTCTCACTGTAGAATGGTGAATTTCAACTTATTTCGAGATGGCCTTATAACCCTACCCGTTTTGATAAGCACCAGCAGTTGCCTCTCTGAGGTCATTGCTGATGTCCTTACTTTTAGGCATAATGTAGACACCATTTACACCCCCCCCCCAAGCCCCCAAGTTTCTGAATCTTGGTTTACTTTTTGGGAAATGGGAAACAGCTGCTAGGATTTGTGGCTCATCTTCACAAAGTTGGTGGTGAAATACTGTGTGAACCACAGTAATAATCAAACAAGTTTGAATTTATAAACAATATGGCCACCACATGCCAATTAATTCTCGTGATGTGATCTCATTGAATTACTGAAATATATGGCCATCTGTAGCAAATCAGCTTTGAAATCAGCATTTCTCATTTTGAATTATAATCTTAAAAATTTCACTAAATAGTCTGTTCATTTATGGTTTATTGCCGTGTGTAAAAACCGTCAAATGAAGTTAACCCCAAAGATCGCTGCTTGTGGCCATATCTGTATGTATATAATACTTAACTGTATTATGATGTCATAATTCTGTTCTACCAACAGATGAGACGTTCTAATCGTCAAGTGAAAAGGAAAAAGTACACGGAGGATTTGGATATTAAAATCACAGATGATGAGGATGAGCCGGGTGAAGATGTGGATGTGACCACCCCAGCAGCCATATTGCCTACAGGACATTCTCAGTCTCTGGGGACTCCGTTCCAAGTGTTAGAAGGGGATGGCCTTCCCAGCATGCAGTTCTTTGTGGTAACATTTGTTTTTTTGTTTTTTTCTAGTGCTAGCGCTGTTCAAGTTCACGGCATTGCCAGGGAGATGCTACTGTCAACTGTGTGGTGTGTCTAGCCGCTGCCCCTCCCAACACACCATTCACTGTTCTTTGCTCATCTGTTGCTCAGTTCAGGGGTCAGTTGTTCATGCACGCAATGCATTCTCCTCCCCCAATGTAAGTCACATTTCCTTCATAGGTCTTAATGAGTTCCGAGTTGCTGGCCAAAAATCAAATATGCTACAAGAATTGTGTTCATGCAGCTGGTGTCTGAATCTGTTGGAAGCCAATGATACTTCAGTGACAGTTTCTAGTTCATTCAGCAGAAGTAAAAAAAAAAATAGAATTTTAGCCACTGGTTTATTTGTGGGATGATAAAGAAATGAACATTATCGCCAATTCCTTTTTCAGTTGCAACTCAACGAGGCTCATCAAACTCAATTGATGGGTGTGGGATAATGGTTTGGAAATTTCAAACTTATTTTATCAATATTGCATGGTTTAGTAGCGTTGCTTAACAGTTCAAGCATAGCATGGGGCCTTTAAGCTACTGGAATTTTGTGGGCCCCCATTACCTTTGTGCCCCTGTGATCGTCACCACTCTTCAACCCCCAAATGATGGTCTCGGTTAAAGATCCTGGGACTGATGGCAGCTTCAGTGGTGATCTCCCTAGGCTTGCTGGAGGAAGACTGGTGATGTACTTCCAACAAAGCATTTTAAATGAAAAAGAACCTCTGCTGAACTCTCTGCATGTCTTATATGCATATTTGAGTTAACACTCACATGTTTTTGCACTATTCTTTCCATGATTTACTTTTGATAATTGTTTATAGTTAGTGTGTTTATTTACTTGATCAACAAGAACTCATATAATGTACAAGTTTCCTTTTTAATGAATTCAGGAAATGATTGGATTGATTTTTACTGATTTCAAATAAAGGTTGCTTGCTTAGATTATAACATAAGGTCAAGCCAAACATGGGAAATATGAAGTTTGTTTAACTTGGTTGAAAAAGGAAATATTTAGAAATGAATAACTAAAATGAGATGAGACTTGTGCTAAATTCAGTTATAAGCGTGAAACTCCAGGAACTCTGTGCAGCTTTTATCAGCATTGTTTCCCTCGGTTAACACTGCCCCTCCCAGTTGTGCAAGTGCTACAGACATCTCAGAACATCATTCTGGGTAGTCCTAAGGGAACATGATATTGGCATAAATTATCTGAATGATTCTTACAATTCCTGGTGATAGGAGGGGTAAAATAGAGCATTAGTTAAATATACAAATGTCTGTGACAACTGCCATTGTTTCTTGTCATTCTTTATCATTGCTGACTTGGCGAGAAGGTTATAAGGAAAGATGATAATGGCAGGATACTGGCAATTCTGCATGGCATTTAACTTTTGTGGAAGTTTTTGGTATGCATGAGTAGTTCTGTTCATGTTTCTCACCATATCCCTGTTACACTGGGTTGATTACCCAGTGAACCTTGATTTATATATGTAAATGGTTTCATTAAACTTGAAATGTAAATGTAATTTCATTTTATTATGTAACTTAGGAGAACCCAAGTGAAGAAGCTGCAGCAATTGTAGATAAAGTTTTGTCTATACGCCTTACCAAAAAGGAGGTGAGTTAGCACCCATGATTCTCTTGTTCAGAATTAAAAACCTGCCTTGTATTAGAAACCCAGTAACCTGTATACCTGCTATAGATATCTCCAGGCCAATATACCAGTGTGGAGGAATTCTTTGTCAAATACAAAAACTAGTAAGTACTGATGTTTGTTTTGTTTGTTTTTAGAAAATATATAAAACACTTAATGTAATTTTGTATTCCTGTAAATACAAAATTCTTGATTGAATTTACATACAATGTAACTTCTAGCTCATACTTGCACTGTGAATGGGCCACTCTGGAACAACTTGAGAGGGACAAGAGGATCCACCAGAAGCTGAAGAGATTTAAGGCTAAACGGTCTCAAATGAGAACTTTCTTCCAAGAGGTACGTCTTTCATCATCTTTACGCAGTCTGACTCTATATTGTTCTGGTGTTTTTCAGCCCAAGTTCAGGTGCAATAATCAGGGTTTCCGCGGAGTCTTAAAAAGTCTAAAATTTGATAATCCTAATTTAAGGCCTTAAAAATCTAAAATACGAACATATTTTGCATTGTAGGTCTTAAATGTAATTTTGTGAAGTCTTAAATCCTTACATCCATTTACCCCATTCACTTTTTTTTTTGTTAAATGCGTTGGTGATATTCATAATTAGTCATATAGGCTAGGCCTATTTAGTATCAGTAGGCTACGCTGCAAACTACAAATGAGACACGGTGGAATCCGGCGTCTAGCCCGGTTGGCATGGTGATGCACAGGGCATGGCACGCGCGCATTTGGACAGTAGAGCCTAAAAGAAGCGAGGGAGATTGTCACGGTTTGTAGCAAAATGGGCAAATGCAAGTTTAACGACTGC
>JAODOC010000001.1:10728138-10738280 GCA_027575955.1 Nemapteryx nenga | reverse complement strand
GTTTAACTGGGTTCTCTTTATCTACTTTTAGGACTTGTGTGAAAATCTGATATTTTAGGTCATATTTATGCAGAAATATAGAAAATTCTACAGGGTTCACAAACTTCCAAGCACTACTGTAAACAGTAAATTGTTTTTGTGTTTATAGCTGATAACTTTTATAAGCTTATATAATGTGATAATAGCCTAACCATATGACATAAGTAAAGCTAGTAGAATACATCTACAAAGGAATCAGGACCTGTTGCAAAAAAAAGCAACTATACATTCAGGCTTTCTTACAAACAATTCTTTTCTCCTTGTGATGCTCACTAATATTCACAAACTCACTAAAATGAATGGGCAAGGTACTATGCATAATTATGCCAGTGACATCGACTCAACAGTTGTATCACCATCTGGGACTCGTACCACAAAAGGTTGAACAAATGTATTCACTTTCAAAATTTGGTTGATCAACTTTTCCATGTTTCCAATATTAAGGAATAAGTTCAGACATGGTTAAAGGACTTGAATGTTGCCAGTATTAACAGATTAAGAAAGAAGGAAAGAATGTGTTTAACAGATTTTAAAGTCAGTAAGAATTTCAACTCTAGTTAATTTATGTTTATTTGTTAAAATTGCTCAAATACCAACAGGTTGTGATTCTTTCCAAACTCTTAAATCCAGTATCTAGGTTGAATGGTGCACACTGGTGCATCCTAGTGCTATTTCAACCAAATTGTGATGCCTTCCAAGCAGTAAAATTTTGGCTAAGATAACACTAGAGTGCACCAGAGAGCACCTAGAAATGCAAAATTTTCTGAGGGATGCCCCCCTAACAAGAGGGTTTTAACCCCCTCCTGCACTCTCCCCCACAGTACTTGTTGAAGACACAAAGTTTCAGTCTTGTGATTTCCCCCCCCCACTCCTACAGTTGGGGGTTAGGTGCCTTGCACAAGGACACTTCAGCCCAAAGCCGCTCCATGTTAACCTAACCGCATGTTTTTGAACTGTGGTGGAAACTGGAGCACCCAGAGGAAACCCACGTGAACAACATACAAACTCCACACAAAAAGGCCCCCTGTCAGCCACTGGACTCAAACCCAGGACCTTCTTGCTGTGATGCAACAGTACTAACCACTACACCACCATGCCACCCCAATTATTAGGTAAAGGATCAGATCTGGAGGATTCACAAGCATAGTGTTTGGTAAACTGGGATGTTTAGTTTGCCAGTAAAACATCAGTTGGTAATTGTGGCAGCGGGAGCATGGTCAAGTGTCAGTCTGTGACCGGAGGGCAGAGTCAGGGAAGGTAAATGGCAGAATCATTGCACCTGATGTCAGTTAACGTGTGTTTGTGTGTCTTCCCCAGTGACCGCGCCCTATATAAGGAGAGAGAGAGCAGAGGAAGAAAGCTCTCTCCCCAACCAGACAACCTGTGTGTGTGTGTGTGGCTGGGAGAGTTTAAAAATCACTGAAAAGTGCCAATAAAGAAGGGGTTTTTTTTAACTCAGTTCTGGCCTGCCGGCCTTCTGTGCTTCGCCCACCCATCCAAATTTCTATAGTACCATTTTTTATGATGGTCTTAGGTATGACCCGACTGCGAGTAGATCTCACAATCTCCTGGTCGAGAGATTGTGATGCTAACCACTAAGCCAACAAGCGGTCACTGACTATAGAGTAACGCTTGTAATAAAAAAAGCCAACTACCAACTGACAACAGGGCAAGTATATGCAAAATTCGACAAAACTGCTGAAACTCTGAGAGCCAGTCAAGAGAACACTGTTATCTGATAATCTTCAAATTTGACGTCAGCCTATAGTCAAAGGGGATTGAGTCAGAGTATTTACCTCCTAGCGGTATTCCTCGGGCAACGGCTTCAGTAATGCCACTGGGTTGCGATACCATCAGGAGCATGGTGGTGAACTATCAGGCCTAGTCCTGCTAGGTTCCTCCTGCTCCTGGCAAGTTCAACCATGGTGGGACAGATCCCAGGGGAGCTGCTGCTGGCTAAACTCCCCAAGCAGTGCACGTGCACTGCCCCAACTCCCCCAGGGGCAGTATACAAGTGTCTGTGGGGTTGTGCATAGGGCCAGCGACCCGCCACGTAAAAAACCACTGCGATGAAACTTCGAGAGAGAGACTATAGTCATAGCTTGCTTAGCTCAGTTTTTAGCAAGAAAATATCCACAGTAACTCGTGCATCAGTAATTCACAAGACTAGCTTGCGACATTGCAAGTTTGCTAACTTGTGAATAGCATTAGCAGATCTCACACCCTACACTTACACTGCAAAACTGTTCATTAGGTTCTAGGGATTTGTAACTTTTAAACTCATGAAAAGTGTTTGCACCCAGTCCAAAAATAAGACAATGTCTGGCTTTGTGAGTTTAATCCAATTTTGTGCTTACTTTGTCCAAATGGCATTGCTATTCAGTTTTTCCCAGTAGGATCCCTTTTCTTTATCTCTTCCTCTCTCCAAATGTACAATACCAACACAAAAATGGTAACCACAAATCCATGTTTTGGTGTCTGGACTCTAGGTGTTTCTATGAATCACCTTGCAGTGATTCATCTGTTTCTTTTTCCTTAGTTTTCATTAGTCAGCAAAAAGATACCTCAGAGGCAAACATGTGCGTATGTAACCAGCAGTGACTTCCATGTACGGTGATGCTATGGGCATTCTTATACTTCTGTTATGTTGGACTAAGGGCAGTGTCTCTACAATAACTCACTATCATCTCTTATACAAAGTGGGTATTACAAGACAGACTGTCCATCCTGTCTTGTGGTTAGCTGGTTAGCGTGGTAACTTTAGTATATCTCTGCAACATGACACACAGATTATTCTTTCAGATTCTGTTGCAAATTTGAGTTAAATTTTTGTATGTTTTGAACTAAAATCCTTACCAATTCTTACCTTTAAATTATTAATAAGAGTATCTGAAATATACTAAGGACTTTTTTCTGCCATGTGTATTTCACCAGGCTTTTGCATGTTACGTACATGTAGCCTGCTCAAGAGAGAAGGACAAAGCTTTTATTAGGTAGGTGGATGAGAGAGAGGCCATTCTAGAAAAAAAAACCAAACACTTGTGCATTGTTGTACTTTGCTGTGTGATTGGCTGGCTGGCAGCCATGAACTGGGTAGAGTCTAGTGTTTGCTTTGTTTGTGTGTGTATGTGGGCGGGTGTACAGAGGCGAGTGTATGCATGTGTGTGTGTGTGTGTGTGTGCGTGCGCGCGCGCGTGCGCGCTAGAGAGAGCAGGGTGGCTTAAGCAGAACAAGACAGAATGACAGAGCAAAGAAGAGGGGTGGTAAATTTTGTGAAACTGTATTGACAAGGCTCCCGGTGCCATTGTATTCATGCTATGTTTCTATATCACTTTGGGTATTGTGTGTCTGTCAGCGAATAATGGTGGTCCTTTGTGTTTTGATTCCGTTTGGCCGTCTAATGAAACCTAATTAATTTTGTTGACATTTGTGAACCCCATGCTGATATGAATGAGGAGGATTTTTTTTTGTTGTTCTTGAAAGGTTTTGAATGCTAATCAAGTATAATTAACCTAATTCTGTCCTGTCTTCATGGCATGGCATTGTTTCATTAGCACAGAGTATGGCAATGTTCAGAAATATTTCATTGTATACTCATTCATCGTTAAAATGCACCGTGATGTTTTATAAAACACTGTATATCAAGGCCAAAATGTAAGTTATTTAGTTTGAAGAAAGTGCAGGTTTTCTGACAATATAATGGCACTGTGAGGAAATTATATCATGTAGCTGCTTGTTATAGACAATTTTATCCATCATGCCTTACAAGTGAATCAGCATAGAACTCAAGCATGCCATTGAGGTTAAGGACCTTACTCAAGGGCCAAGCAGCTGTGGTATTAGATATCATCTCTCTCACTATTGTTCTTTCTCTCTCTTAGGGATCTTGCGCACAGCAGTCCCTGATTTGGACAGAGAAACTCAGGATCAATACCTCATTGTACTGCAGGCTAAAGACATGGGTGGCCATCTTGGAGGACTTTCTGGAACCACCACAGTCACTGTGAAACTGACAGATGTCAATGACAATCCACCCCATTTTACCCAGAGTGAGTCCCACTAGTACACAAAGACATACACATACAGTGCCTTGCATGAGCATTCATCCCCTTGAACTTTTCCATATTTTGTAGTATGGAACTGAAATGGAAATAATTGGGATTGTATGTCATGAATCTACAATGAATAATATAGAAGTGGTGAGAAAAAAAATGTCAACAACTGACTTTGTTCATCACTCTGAGAACATCATCCCTACAGTGAAGCATGGGGTTGGTAGCATCATGTTGTGGGGATCCTGTTCATCAGCAGGAAACTGGTAATGGTTGAGGGCAATACAGGGCAATCCAAGACGACAACCTGTTCCGCTCTACAAGAGACTTGGATCTGTGGCAGAGGTTCACAATCCAACAGAACAGTGACCCTAAGCATATTGTGAAACCAAGAACCACTCCAGAAGGTTGTGGAATGGACCTGTGTCAAAGGCCTGCTTTCAGTCTGGTTGAGAATCTTTATCAAAATTGCTTTTCACCAACTTGCGCTTGAGTAATTTTGCCAAGATGAATAGGTAGGAAAAAAATCAGATTCCAGATGTGCAAAACTGATGAAGACACATCCCAGAAAAGACTTACAGCTGTATTTACAGCAAAAGGTGGTTCTGCCAAGTATTTGTTTTTAATTAACCTTAATTTCGAAACTTTAAATGTTAGACACATGGTGTATATCAGCGGGTAAATATTCCAAATAAACAAATTTCGGTTCCAGGTTGTAATACTACAAAATGTGGAGAAATTCAAAAGGGTCAAATACTTATTCAAATCAACGTACAGTGTGCAGTATGTTTATGTTAAATCATTAAAAAAACAAATATAAAATACTTTTCATAGTAGTGCATACATACATTCTCATGCCTGTGTGCACACATCTTATACATAGTGTACATACACACACTGTTGGTGCTGCAGCACCAAAAAATTTATTTACCCAAAATAAGCCACTGATGGCAGCAAAAATTTGCTGTAATATCTGTCTGCAGAGCTGCAGTTTTAACCCATGCAGTTTTACAACATCACTTTCAGGCCAGTGGCATTCAGCGCATGCATGGACACTTTTTTTCTTCTTTTGTTTATCTCATACCCCATTTCCACTCACAGTGAAAACTGTATATTTTCATCTATTATGCTGTAATGGTGTCATGTGGGAATGGGAGTAAAATGGCAAAGTCAAAACATTAATCTGTCTCCTGGTGACCTTGTAACATTTACAGAAATCTATTGCCATGGCTCCAGTGAGAATCAGAACCATCAGATTTAGGTGGTGTGACCAATCATGATGTTACTGGCGGTGACAAAAATGATGATGTAGTAATACTGTGATGGAAGTACTCATACTGCCTCAATGTTAAGCAACTGGCAGTGAACTCAAAACAAGAAACAAAGAAAACATCAGCAAAGCATAAGCAAAATTTGTTCATTGCCAACCAAGAAATATGAATATCCAAAAGGTATACAGTTGCTGTGACGCATTACTGTTTACTGTTGCCATGGTGTTCAACACCACGGACAGCGTACAAGTACTCTGCATCGTCAATGTTGTTACATAAGTGTCTATATGCACACTCATAACGCCATTTCTCATATAACTCATATGGCCAGTTTTGCCAAGTTAAAAGTTGGGTCTCCCCCTTTCAGCACCCCAAGTTCAGAATACGTTCCTGCGGCTATGCAGACACCCACAAACACCTGCACCCACACACACAGACAAATCTTTGCTCTGATAGATCTTTTATGCTTGTTCATTCACTCATAGCACTTGTGAATGGGTACATACTCATGTAGGACATGCTTTGAGAAACAGGCATGGTTAAGAGACTTTGCTTTCTTTCAGAGTCTGTCAGTGCCAATGCCCTTGTGGGATTGGGGACCTGAGTGCATTGCAAATTTTGGCCCTATTCTAGTCTCTCTCTCTGTCTCTCTCTGTCTGTCTCTCTTCTCGATAACATTTAAAAAACATCAAGAGAAAAAAAAAACACAACAGCAATTATCTGCTCACCACGGTTATAAAAACTGCTGATTTGAGTGAGCATACAATTCCTGTCAGCTCAAACCTGTCTGTTAATTCTCCTCAAGAAGGTGTTTCCATGCGCAGAACTAAACCTGTGTCAGTGTAAACTCTAGAGACCACTGTGCGTGAAAATCCCAGGAGATCAGCAGTTTCTCAGATACTTAAACGAGTCCATCTGGCACAAACAACCATGCCACAGTCACTGAGAGCACCGGTTTTTTTTGTTTATAATGTTTGATGTGAATATTAACTGAAGCTTTTGCATAATTTTATGCATTGCATTTCTGCTGTATGATTGGCTCATTGGATAATTGCATGAAAGAGCATATGTACTTCATACATTTATATCCAAGCTGAAAGGAACCTGGGTGCCAGGTCATACTCCATGAACAGTTATGTTACTGATAACACTGACATGCTGTACAGGAAAGGCCAGTTAAGGCTGGACCTATTTTATCAATATGTCATAGCCAATGTTCTTTTTATGCTGTGGTTTGCTGGGGTGGCAGTGTAGGCAACAGCAAGCACCTGGCAGTATGCATGAGGCTGAGAACCATTACAGCACTCACTGGAGGTGGTGACAGAAAAGAGGATGGTAGCAGTCTTGGAGAATAACAAATTCCCTCCATGGGATGACAGCCAGGACCCTCGGACCAATGTGCTATCCTGTTCCCTGTTTTCACAGACAAGCAAGAATCCAAGGACAATCCGTTATATGACCCCAATTCCATAAATTTGGGACACTGTGCAAAATGTAAATAAAAAAAACAGAATATTATGATTTGCGAATCTTGGAAACCCCATATTTCATTGAAATTAGTACAAAGACAACATATCAAATGTTGAAACTGAGAAATTTTATTTTATGTTATTTATTTATTTATTTATTTATTTATTTATTTTTATATGCTCATTTTGAATTTGATGTCAGCAACACATCTCTGAAAATTTGGGACAGGTGCAACAAAAGACTGAAAAAGTTGTGTAATGCTAAAAAAAACCAACAACAATAATAATTTGGTTAATTGGCAACAGGTCAGTAACAGGGTATAAAAAGAGCATCCCAGAGAGGCTGAGTCACTCAGAAGTAAAGATGGGGAGGGGTTCACTGCTCTGTGAAAGACTACGTGGGCAAACAGTGCAACGATTTAGGAATAACATTCCTCCATGTAAAACTGCAAAGAATTTGGGGATCACATCATCTATGGTACATCCATCCATTTTCTGCTACTTATCTGGTTCAGGTCACGGGGGTAGCAGCTTAAGCAGAGGAACCCAGACCTCCCTCTCCCCATCCACCTCCACCAGCTCTTCTGGGGAATACCAAGGCATTCCCAGGCCATCTGAGAGATGTAATCTCTCCAGCATGTCCTGGGTCTGCCCTGGGGTCTCCTCCCGGTGGGGCATGCCCAGAGAATCTTCCCTGGGAGGCGTCCAGGGGGCACAATAACAAGGTGTCCAAACCACCTCAACTGACTCCTTTCGATGTGGAGGAGCAGCTGTTCTACTCCGAGTCTCTCCTGAATGACCAAGCTTCTCACCCTGTATCCGCAATCTCATTCTTTTGGTCACTACCCACAGCTCGTGACCAGAGATGAGGGTGGGAACGTAGATGGACCAGTAAATTGAGAGCTTTGCCTTTTGGCACAGCTCTCTCTTCACCACAACAGACCAGTTTAGCATCCACATCACTGCAGACACTGCCCTGATCCGTCTGTCCAATTCCCACTCCACCCTCACTCCCCCACACTCATGAACAAGACCCCAAGATACTTAAACTCCTCCACTTTAGGTAGCAACTCCCCCCTGACCCAAAGTAGGCACTCCACCCATTTCCAGCTGAGCGCCATGGCCACAGACTTGGAGGTGCTGATCCTCATCCCAGCCGCTTCACACTCAGCTGCAAACCGTCCCAGCACATGCTGTAGGTCACAAATTGATGAAGCCAACAGGACCACATCATCCACAAAAAGCAGAGACATGATCCTGATGCTACCAAACAAGACACCCTCTGCCCCTTGGCTGCGCCAAGAAATTCTGTCCATAAAAGTTATGAGCAGAACTGATGACAAAGGGCAGCCCCGGTGGAGTCCCACATGCACCAGGAACAAGCCCGACTTACTGCCGGCAATGCAAACCAAACTCCTGCTCTGGTCATACAGGGTCCGAATGGCCCGCAGCAGGAGGCCCTGAACCCCATACTCCCAAAGCACTCCTCACAGGGCACCCTGAGGGACATGCTCCTAAGCTTTCTCCAGGTCCACAAAACACATGTAGACCAGTTGGGCAAACTCCCGTGCACCGTCCAGTACCCTTGTAAGTGGTGATGTGGACGCTAAACCGGTCTGTTGTGGTAAAGCTCTCAATTTACTGATCCATCTATGTTCCCATCCTCACCTATGGTCACGAGCTGTGGGTAGTGACTGAAAGAATGAGATCGCGGTCAAAATTAGTTTTCTCTGCAGGGTGGCTGGGCTAGAGACAGGGTGAGACGCTTGGTCATTCGGGAGAGACTCCGAGCCACTGCTCCTCCACATCGAAAGGAGTCAGTTGAGGTGGTTTGGGCACCTTGTTAGGATGCCCCCTGGACGCCTCCCAAAGTAGGTTTTCTGGGCATGCCCCACCAGGAGGAGACCCCAGGGCAGACCCAGGACACACTGAAGAGATTACATCTCTTGGCTGGCCTGGGAACGCCTCGGTATTCCCCCGGAAGAGCTGGCGGAGGGGGCCAGGGAGAGGGAAGTCTGGGCTGCTCTGCTTAGGCTGCTACCCCCGCAACCCGGATCTGGATAAGCGGTAGATGATGGATAAGACTTAGCAAACGTCCAAAATATACTGTATTTTCTATTCAGCATGTACTAACGGTGCATGGACAACATAAATCTGGTATCAGCGCTCTGTAATCAGATTTATGTCAGAGGTTTCTATTGTGTAATTTTATTATTTAGTTGTTTCACTACTAGGAAGTAATATTATATATAGAGTACATTCCTATATTTGGGGTGTGTGCATGCGTGCATGCATGTGTGCGTGCTTGTCCTGTAATAGACTCAATGTTCAGCATGACTATGGTCAGTCATTTCATCACAGATCCTAAACATTTTACCTGGTGGTGATAACCAGGACTGTTTTTGTTCTTGGATATTCAAGACAGATTTTGAAATACTTTGTTAAAATGAAGATGAAAGCTAATGAACCACAGAATAGTACATGTCTGAAATTGTTAATAATAATTGAAATTTAGAACAATATGATAGTCCACAACAAAAAGGGGTTACAGGCTCAAGAAACATCATAGTGATGTGATGTCTAATCTATTATTAGACTGTTTTTTGTTTTTCTGTCTTTTGCATATTTATTATACTGTGTGCAATAGAAATATGATTTGCATTGGTATGAATGTATCAGGCATAGCAGCTTTGCTGGGGTGTTGGACACTGTACACTTTTGACATGCCTGCTTTTATCTTTACCCATGCACATTGTGTGATACTCACGTGACCGTTCATGAGTGTTTAGTGTCTGATAAAAGCATCGATTTTAGCTAGATATTTTTGGTGGGCAGGCTGTTCTTAACCAAGAAGTGAAACTGATGTGTTTAAAATCCTTAATGCTACAGCTGATACCCGCATGCTAATCTTGCACACCACAATGTTATTATGCTCATCTGTCACTGCTGTGCTGAGAATAGTGCACCACCCAAATGACATCTGGTTAGGCCTAGTGGTCCCTTTCCGCTGATAAAATTATAGCTTCTTTCTGTCTCTCTCTCTTCTCAGTCTGTCTGTCTGACCATCAGTTGACATCAGTCTGTCTTTTGATCTGTGTAGCTGTCTCTAGTCAACATTCTCTCTCTCTCTCTCTCTAACATAAAATAGTAGGATAGTACAACCTCAGCGGCACAGAGGTGTAGTGGTTAGCACTGTCACCTCACAGCAAGAAGGTCCTGGGTTTGAGCCCAGCAGCTGGCGAGGGCCTTTCTGTGTGGAGTTTGCATGTTCTCCCCGTGTCTGTGTGGGTTTCCTCCGGGTGCTCCGGTTT
>JAODOC010000001.1:10611622-10622154 GCA_027575955.1 Nemapteryx nenga | reverse complement strand
GAGGGCCTTTCTGTGTGGAGTTTGCATGTTCTCCCCGTGTCTGCATGGGTTTCCTCCGGGTGCTCCAGTTTCCCCCAAAGACGTGCAGGTTAGGTTAATTGGTGGCTCTAAATTGACCGTGAGTGTGAATGATTGTTTGTCTCTGTGTCAGGCCTGCGATAACCTGGCAACTTGTCCAGGGTGTACCCCGCTTCTCACCCATAGTCAGCTGTGATAGGCTCCAGCTTTCCTGCGACCCTGTAGAACAAGATAAGTAGCTACGGATAATGGATGGAGGGTCTTCAGTATTGTTCTACAATGTAGAAAGTAGTCAAAATACAGAAAAACCTATGGCTGAGGTGTAAAAACTTTTAACTGGTACTGTTGGTGCTCCTGAAAGCTCAGTACTTCATTCATTTATTCATTCATTCATTCATCATGAGTAACTTATACCAGGAACACTGGGGATAAGACACGACTACACTTGGGGATGGGATGGGATGCCAGGTGTTCTCTCTCTCTCTCGCATGCTCAGACACACACACGGTCAATGTCGCATACCCAGTCCACCTCCCGGATGTTTCTGAGAGGTGAGAGGAAACTGGAGAACTTGCACAGACCATGTGAAACACAAACAGTAACCTAAGCTCAGAATCAAACCGGGAACCCTGGAGCTCTGAGGCAGCAATGAGGCTACTCCTAGAGTTAATCATGGATTTTATTTTACATGACTTTATCTCAGTTTGCTTATTTGCAGATACTGATATCTGACTTTAATGTGTGATTAATAGTTTTAATACTTCCTTAATCTCTTGTCTGCATTTTTGTTTCTATATTCTTCAACTTATTTATTCGTTCCTTGCTTGCCTTTCCCCTGTCTCTTCCTCTCAGGTGGTGCAGGTGTTGAGAGCAATTGATAGAGATGAGGGAGGGAACGACAGCACAGTCTATTTCAACATCCCTCCAGAGTCCAGTGCTGCACTCAACTTCAGCATTAGAGAGAGTGGAGGTGTGCAATGTTTTTTTGTCCCTGTTTAATACTCTATCTCTCCCCTTATTCCCTACTGCTTCTTTCTCTTTCCCTCCCTATCCCTTACCAGTTTCCTCTCTGTCTGTCGTACCTATTCCTTCTCTTTATATATATTTCAGACTGCCTTTCTATCTGCTGCATTGTCTTCCTGTGTGTATCTGCTTCTCCCATCATCGTTCATATCTCTGGCTCTTTTGTGCACTGCTACTTTGTTTGTCTTTGCTCCTCCCTGCCACATATATTTTCTTCCTGTACTCAGAGAGAAAATGCTCTGGCATTCTTCACAGCAATGGATTCAATGGTCTGGACAAATGTAGTCCCATCAGAAATTGAATTAAACTTCACTTGACGGATTTCAGTGGAATTAAATGTCTATCAGGCTCCATTTGAGCTTAAAGCCTCTTTTTTTTAATCTAACCATCTATCTCTCCATTTCCTTTCTTGTTTATTTGTCTGTCTGTTTTTCTCCAGGTCCCACTGCAAGCCTGGTCCTCGTCTCGCCTTTACAGGCGCTCTCACGCTCTTCCACGTCCTCTCTGACGCTCCATGTTCCTCTGGTCCTCAGGGATGTATCCTCAGGTCTGACGAGCACAGCGACAGTCACTGTGTCAGTGTGTCCCTGTCTGAGAGGAGGTGCACGAGCAGGGGAGAAGGAGAAGCAGAGTGATGCAGACTGGGAAAGGGAAACTGTGTGTCTACCCCAGCACTCTTCCCTGCCTTCTCCGGGTCTCAGCACAGCAGCCCTACTAGCAATTTTAGCATGCGGGGCGACACTTTTGGGTATGATCATGTAATGACTAGTCATTTTTCTGTGTGTCTGTCGAGTGCTTCTTGTTCTAATGGCCTGTTGGAATCATTTTCTCTCTGGAACACCCTGCAATTTTATTGAAAAAAAAAATGTCAAACTACAGACAGTATGTATTCCATTTTATAAATGGCAAAAAAATGATTCTTCTTTTTTTCCCCCATTTCCATTTCCCTTTTCTCTCTCTTTAGCTGTCACTGCTCTGTCTCTGTCCCTGCGCAGACAAAAAAGGGACTCGCTTTCTCCTTTAGAGGAGGACGATGTCAGGGAGAATATCATCACTTATGACGATGAGGGAGGCGGTGAAGCCGACACCGCTGCCTTTGACATCACGGCACTCCAGAGCGCCCCCCACAGTGCTCGCAGGGGATACCGAACCCTAGACAGCAGGAACATGTGAGTCAGTGTGGGATGAATTCATGCTCCCTGTTCAGTCTTTCCCCTATCTGTGCATTTTGCTAGCATAGTGACATGAATATACACATGTTCTGCATCAAGACAATATTTCAGCTAACAGTACCTGTCTCTGCTTTCCCTTTAATATCCCATCAGACGTCAATCTCAGCGTGGCCAGGATAAATCACGGACATACAGCAGCTGGGCCCAATCAGGAGCTGTGGACAGTGGGCAGTATCCCAGTCAGACTCCTCTATATGGTCGCTTGTGTTACAGCAGCCAGACTCTCCCTGTGCTACGGCGGTCACAGGGCCCATACAACCCTGGCCTGACTGAACTGGGATATCGCTTATCCAGTGGCCAGCCAGATCATTCCCTTGTAATCCATAACCAAGGTGCAATGGTGGGGCCACTGGAACCAGGAGCATTGTACATGGGGCCCAGTGAGGTGGGGAATAGCTCTAGAGAGGGAACCGCGTCCCAGGATGGAGCCACTGCATCTGAAGAAGGAACGCCACAGAAAAATGATGCCAAGGAAGATTTGGGCAGTGATGCCCAGCAGAGCCAGGATCTTAATTGGGTAAAGAATCATCTCCTTTTTTACAATAAACTGCCCTGTGTTTTCAATTTAAGTATCGACCAATCAATAATTAAAGAGAAAATCTACCCTGAACAACTTGAATATTTATCTTTCGGGTGGAAATTTCCTTTAATTTAATTTACATCTAGACTACATACAGTACTTTTATACAAAATTGCAGTACTTTTATACAAGATGCAAAGTTCAATAATTTATTGATCAGTTTATGCAAATCTACAATTTGTGGGATACACAATAACATACTGAACAGATTATTTGGGAGGCTGGTGTTTTGAAAGTGAGTGAAATAAGTGAAATGTATTATTTGATTGCATAAAAATGTTATAGTGCAGGGAAATTAAATTGATTTACATACAAAAAAAGAGACCTTAGTAGCAAGGATAGTCTGATCTCTTGTACCTTTTCCAATTTATAGAGGTCTCCTAAGCTCTTCAATTGATCTCTGCTTCAGCTTCTCTACACATCTTGTCTTCTTTAATTGTTTGCCTTTAAGAATTGTGTTTTATCAACTACACTTTCATTGTTTTCTTAACTCTAGACATATATTTGTTTGCAACTGTTCATAGTAACTATTTGTCTCTCTGCTTAACTATTTCTACTCTCCCCATCTTAATGAAACCATCCTTCTCTTCTCCATTCTCCTTCCATTAGAAGCATAAGCGTATTCTGACCCACTTTAACCTTCCTGCTCCTCCCCGTCCCCAACAGGTGCAGTCAGAGTCTGCTCCACGGGAACTGGTGCTGACTCGCTCAGGCTCACTGGCCAGGCCTGGGGTTTCAGGTGGCTGGTTGTGTGATTCAGCCACATTACCCATGGCAGGGCGGTGCTCCTCACGTGCTGGGCTCTCACCAAAAAAGAGTGCAGCTGGCTCCCCAGAAGGCACAGATGGAGCAAACAATACCATGCAATCTGTCAACTGCAATTACACCACCATCCTGCAGGGGGAGCAGCCAAAGGACTACACGGGTAACTTGAGCCAAGGAGGATTGGAGATGGGAAGTAGTTTTGTGGTAGCAAGGCCAGAAGGGGGGATTCCACTGTGTGTCCCAGAGAGCACAGGGTTTGTGGCTGACTGGCGGGATCGGGTGGGCATGGGGGCTTACAGCCTGGGCAGGAGGGATATGATGCCCCAACTACTGCCCTACCCTGGCCAAGGTCGAGGGGCATTTGGAGGGATCCTGGGATATGGAGGAACTTGGCCTACACTGCCTGAAGCAGCAGGAAGGGGTATGCAAGGAGGAGGTGGTCAGTCCCTGGCTTTGAGAGTCGGTGAGTTCCTGCGGCTACGCCTGGCGCAAGTGACCTTTGATCCAACGCAGCCACCGTATGACTCGGTGCAAGTGTATGGGCTTGAAGGTACAGGGTCACGCGCTGGCTCTCTCAGCTCCCTGGAGAGTGAAGGAGAGAAGGAGGCCAACAAGCAGGAATGGGGTATTGGGCTGGAGGAGTGGGGCCCACGTTTCCACAAACTAGCCCAACTGTTTGAAGAAAGAGAGAAAGAGATGGAGGATGAAAGGGAGAGCAAGGCAGAGACACCCAGGAGACAAAACAATAAAGAGAAACAGGAGAATGAGGAGAAGTCTGGAGATGAAAGGAAGGACAGAGACTGAGAGGTTGAGTCAGGGATGGTGTAAGGGTGTGGGTGGATAAGTAAACAGCAACCAGTCTTAGAGTAATAGGGAATGAAGGAAAAGAGAGAGAGAGAGAGAGAGAGAGAGAGAGAGAGAATAATTGGGACAGACACATAAAACATTGTGAGCTAAATAGAGAGAGAGAGAGGAAGCTACAGAGTGAGTGATTGATGCAATTTAAAGCAATATATGTTAAAAAAAAAAAAGCAGAACAGTGAGCACAGAAGGAGAGACAGAAAACACTATTTCTATTTGGCATATTTATCATTTTCTAGGTATTGCAGGCAGGGAGAAAAAAATGCCCATAATACCTTTTCTATTCACACACATACAGAGAGAGAGAGACCGCAGGTGACTTAAATTATGTTTTTAGGGCAATGTGCAAGACAATACAACCACCAGGGAGTCTGGAAAAAAGTAGGCTATCATACCACAACTGATAAATACAAAAGAATACATAAAGGTGAGAGGTAAAGATCTGTACAGGAAGTGCTGGGATAAATTATTCTCCTCATGGTGTTAGCAAAATTTTGGCATGAAAATCGGCCTGTACACATGCATAGACATTAAAAAAAACTTTTTTTAAAGTAATCATCTTACTTTCTTTTGATGCCTTTTCAATGCAAAACATCTTGACTTTGATTTAAGATGGACTCCCAACATACACGTCATGAAGAAGTGAAAGAATTTCACCTTTGAAAAACTAGATATTAACTGCCATAATAGAAACCTAAAGAATGACTGAAATGAATTTAAATGGGGCTGCAGACATTATGTGATCTAATGTCAGTGTTCTTCTGCTGGATCCGTGTAAACAATATTGGAATTTCAAAACTTTTGTGCTTCATTTTCATGTTTCATTTCCAGTTGTTCTTTGTTTACTAGCACTTTTTTAGCACTGCAATTATTTGTGGATTATTTTCAAAGTATTGACCAATTCTGGAACAATTACCGAAGAGAAATATTCAAGTGTCAGGAATTTAATTGGTGCGATTAATCAAGAGAAATCAGAAGTAGGAAGCAAAGTCTGAGCTGGAATCCACTTTTATATGTGAAGCTCAATAATAGATATGATGATACTGTTGTTGTTTTTCCATATAAAAAATAAGTATAAATAAATAATCGGACATTGTATGTAAATGTAAATATCGAATACCATTGTGTAAAGTGATTACTGAGTACTGAGTGAGTACTGTAGTATTGAAAATAACAACATGAAAAGTAATTTAAAAGAAAGCTGGAGGAGATAAAAGATTAAAATGTCACGTTGGATTACAGCACTGAGGGATGAAATCACCTGCAGAGGAATAAACTGAGCTGAGTGGACTTGTCTGGATTATTTGAGATTAACTCTACTGTAGGGCATCAAGCCTAACTGGAATCCAGCGCTGATCCACCTGACGATGCTGAAGTCAGAAATAGTTTGTTCTACAACCACTGAGTGTCTGTGGTTGTTTTTACTGCCCTCAAATGTACAGAATTTCAACAAATCATCTGAAAATGGACACATGGATGTAGCCATTTTTTCCATACTCTGTACAAGGGTGAAAACACACACACACACACATACACATACACATAGAGGGTTGCATTGTAACAGAATACAAATAACAGCATTACATAGTCAGTATATTTTAAAGAAACACCTCCAATGTTTACATTTTAATCATTTTAAAATCACCCAGCCACACTTTCTCATTTATATTGCACACTAGAAAATAAAATGGGTATATTACTGTATCAACCCCAGATTACTGTCAGGGACTGTGAGAATTACGTAAATTCCTTATTGTGTGCATGCTGAAACTTTCCTACAAGGTCAAAAAGTGACTAATGGCACAGTATTTGCAATAAATACCCCTGTCCTACAGCCATTTTAGGCAGCAAGGTGGTGCAGTGGGTAGCAAGTCGGTGTATATGCACACTCCTGTCCAAGATAAAGCAGTTAATGAAGATGAAGGAATGGATGGATGAATAAATGAATATAGCCTACTTTCCCTGTAACCTTGGAACCCTGGTGCTGAAACCAAGGTAGCAGCAATGTAGACTTCCTGGAGCTGCAAGCCTTGAAGTAATTCCCATAAGAAGGAGATACTCTTTATAGTCGCTCCTCTTAGAATGGCTTGTTATGGGAAGGGCTGAACATCTGGCCCACCTGTAGGGCAAGGTGATGTTCATCACTCAGTGGGCCAGGCTTTGCATTGACACATTAGGCCCTATGATATTCATGAACCTTTGTTCTGAGGCTAGGATGGCTCCCCTGGTCTAAATAGTACCATAGAATATGCAGGGACAACTTCATAGAACACTCCAAGGTGAATTGACTGACTGACAGAAAATGATGTAACATAACCTTGTGCAGAATCCTGGGTTCAACCATATGGTGACCCCCAAGTCATCAGGCCAGCAACACAGGCTAGGTGAACTAGCTGTCAGAGCATGCGCTTCTCCCACGCATTTTTGCGGAAGTGATTGCTAGCAAAATGCAGTTGTCAGAGACACCCAGCATCAGACCAGCATTTTGCATAGGCTCATATGGATGGGCCTTAAGGGACTTCAATATAAGGGGGAGATCTCAAACTAGTCTCTTAGGGAAATGTAGATGGAGTTATGACAACCCTTTCAGAATGGCATTGAGATGTCATTCAAGCTGATGGCAGCCACATATACCTATAGGGTCATGCCAAGTTGTCCCTGGAAAAACACTTTGGGAAACACTTAAATGCACTTATTAGGTGTACACCATTCACAGAATAGGATTCAAGACGTATGTACTGTACTAGGTGGTCTTGCATTCAGGAGTGTTCCTTGACTGCTGGTTCACAGTCTTAGGGCCTGTCATTGTATTGGGCTTGCTCTACTGTACATGATGGATGGGTGCCAACTCCCAATCAAGGCAGATTGTGTTGGCATCATGTGTAAACCGGGTTGATATCCCACCACTAGGAGCAAGGTGTTGACCAGCTTCCCCAAGCTACAGATTTTCTGTAAAATGATTGTTTCAGTGCTAGCAGTAAAATGGATAATGCATTGCCACTGTATGCCACATGATACAATATCATAAGTTCCCACCAGAACGTCATTAATTGAGTGTATCTAGTGATACCCCAGGCAGTGGCTCATCCATACCTCCTTATGATCCATCATATTAGCTAAAATGTGCACCATGGACTGATCTGTCCCAATCCTCCTTCAAAACTCTCAATAAGATCCTTGCCCTGTAAAATAGTTTATTCCTTTACAACCAGTGATGTACGAAATGGTTATTGGTGTTGTGGGTTGTGCACCATGATCTGATCCCACTTGGTCCTCTGTCCTTTTAAGATTGGCTGTTACAGCTAGTTTGGAGCATATCAATGGCACCAGCAAGAAAACCCATTTTCAGATGTTGCTGAGACCAAGAGCAATTTTTTGAGAGCAATAACTAACGCATTATATGGCAAATGGAAAACCATTTAACTGTGATAACAGCATTTAGCCACAGTTCTGTTGGTTAGCTAGACAGTGGGATTAGCAGACACAACAATGTGTGGTATGGTGAAGGATACCCACTCAACCACTCTAGTCTCATGTAGTCAAATTCCTGTTGGTTGGTTAAATGATAGGGGTGTCTTGAAATATTCGGAGATAGGAAAGAGAACAGAGATAGAGTCAAAGGAAAATTAGACTCACTGAAAAGACAAAAGTAACTAACAGCACCGTGAGTGATGCTAATGAGCATAGCAGTACTAATGAAGGAAAGCCAGTTTAACACTAGGTGGCTCCAAGAAGTTTTATTTTGTTTAACTGGAAAAGCTTTCATAATGTATAAAACTAAACTCAGCATGGCAGAAGAGATGAAAGGAGACTATTGTCAGTGTTATAGGACAGGATACTTGTAACTCGGAAAGTATTCACAAGTTGCTAAGCAGATAGCTCCATACGGTATGGTGTACATGTCTGAAATGTTCATGAATTTGTTTGAAATATTCTTTTCCATGCCACTGGTTTTGGTGTCAGATTAATGGTACTTATTATACTTATTAATGGTATGTATACTTATTAATGGTACTTACATTCACCATTAAAAAAGCAGAACATGAAGAAAACCACAACCTAGTGACTTTGCAGAACATTGTCCACAGTAAAATTGTAGAAAGATGATAGCGCACACTGTGTCTTTTCATTTTCAGGAAGTATTCAAAATGTATTCAGAACAAGTTCCTTTTTATGTATTGTAATGAAATACAATACTGAATACATTTAGGAAGCTGTATTCAGTATTCACTCATCAATGCTTTTTCATAGTATTCTGACCAACCCTACACACACACATTCATGCGCACACACACACACCTCCTCAGTGTCCTGCGTGATCTGATCATTAAGTGGGGCGTGTTGACTCAGAGCCACTGTGACTGGGCCTGACCAGAACTAGATCCACTGTATTAGTGTACAATCATGATAACGGGTAGAGGAGGAGGCTGAGCCACTTCATCCCTCACATCTTTTATTCACTGAGCACATTTCATCCGTTAATTATTAAAGCTTTTGAGTTCTGTTGAATTCTGAGTAAACCAAGAAGACTTGCATTGCAGTTTCCCTAAAGAACTGAAAATTTATAAATGGTTTTGAGATGTAACAAACAAAATAATGCTCCAGTTCCTCTGTTCATGCAATGCACTTATACAATATACAGGATTTCATACATTAGCAATACATTTGTAACAGAATATTCCTTTTTAATTTTGACAAGCATTGTGGTTTAGAATGTATTTGCTTTAAGCCTCTCCATGTCTTCAGCCAAAATGGCTCTGCCTCCTTTTTTCACCATTATTGATCCTGCCCTATGCCGAGTTGAAATCTCACAATATAAAAAAAGTCTATTTATTATATAATTCTGTTGTATTTTCTCTTTTATTTTTTGTAAATTTGAATAAAGACATATGTTTTGAGGTTTTGTGTGTGCTTAAATAAATAATTTCTTAAATAAAACATTTTAAATGTCCCTAATGATGTGTCCATTTGTGCTTGCAAGTGTGTATTCTTCTATGTTTTGTATTGGCATGGAGTAATGAGCGCTGGCCACTGAGATCTTGATGGATACACTCCAGGGCAATGTCAATGCTGGAAGACTCCTACAGTGAACAGTATGTCCACTCCAATCTCTTTTTCTACCAGTCTCTGACAAACATTGAAAACAAAGTCAATAATAGAATGCAGTAAGATATTCAGAACTTTAAATAAGACAAACACTGATTCTGAAAGTGTACTGGAAGATGAGAAGACAGAGGTCACAAAAAATAAGTCACAAGAAATAAAATGCCACCATATATCATATCCATCATATAAATGTTGCTTTCACCATTTCAGTTTGACACTGAATGATTTGACAGTCCTGTTACAAAAAAAAAGAAAGAAAAGAAATTACAGCTGATTTATTAAATAACTTACAGGTTGACTTCTGAGAGTGAGGGAGCAATAATTAAAGAGATATTATATCAGCATAATAAGCAAGTAATTAAAGCACTGCACCCCTTTTTTAAAGGCACAGAATGTCAAAAGTAAGGAATAAAACATTTATGGGTGTGGCTTGACACAAAGCACATTTATTGTTACCATGTTAAAGTTGATTATTTTCCAATAACAGTGCCTCCTTAAGTATATCACAGCAATTTAAGATTAAATTGATTTAGTTTTCATCCATTTATAGTTACATTTTAATGTTGTGGAATATCTGTAAAAGAAGTTTATTCCAGTTATAATTTGTGTTTTAGCAACTACTGACAGCTGTTCCTTAAAGACAAAAAGTTTAAATAAATAATAATAAAAGAAAAGAAAGTAAGTAGTTTCTCCTTCTAGCAAGGAACCAAAAACCCTCATTGTAAAGATTTTCCTGTGCTTCACCTCTGACTGCAGCAAAAGAGATTGACATTGGAGATTCCTTCCATAAATGCTAAATAAACATCATCTTATAAGAAATCAGCACCTTGCATTTTTCAAAGTTCATGCATATGATATTTGTGGTCAGACGTTTACATACAGTGACATGAATGTCATCTTGGATATGAATGTCATGGCAATATTTGGGCTTTCAGTAATTTCTTTGA
>JAODOC010000001.1:9985947-9996287 GCA_027575955.1 Nemapteryx nenga | reverse complement strand
CATATGGTTGGAAGCAGAATTGAAAGATGCACATTTTGGTTTTGGTTTGAAGTCAAAATGATGAATTTGAAGAAAGTTATTGCAAAAAAAAGATTTTGACCTTTCTGGTGACCTTGACCCGATTACCTCCAAAATTTAATCAGGTACGGACCATTGCCCACCTACCCTGAAAATTTGAAGTCAATCAGTGCAACCATCTAGACGCTAAATTGTTAACAGACAGACAAACTGCACTGATTACAATACCTCGCCCCACTAACTCCGTCACGGGTGAGGTAACAATATACGTATAAAGGTTGAAAGGTAGAACTCTGAATTGGAATGCCTGTCCTTGGAAAAAGTATAGAGGACATGAAAATGGCTATCATACATTTTCACTGACATGAAGCAGCATGATGAGCATGGGAATAAAGCATGCAATGAGGAAAAGGAAAAGCCAGCTCAATGTTTTTGGGCACCACTGAGTTTCTTGTATTCATAGAAAAGTGTTGGTAATATATAAAAATATACTCACCAAGGCAGAATAGATGAGATGAGGCTAGGACAAGTTACCTGTAGCAGTCAGAAGCTGCTAAGAAAACAGCTTCATATGGTGTACATGTGGTCCAACATATGTACAAGGTGAGTAAAACAAAAGGCAAGAGAGCTGCATGCAAATACCTCACCATGTATCCCTTTCTGTACCACATAAAAAGCATATGCGTCATACTATATACATCCACCTATGTATGTAATGTGTGAGTGTGTATAATCAAATTGCAACCACTAACAGCAGGCATACTGAGGGTGTGAGTGTGTGAGAGTTATCCTCATTATAAAGAGAATTTTTTTAACCTACAAGTTCTCTCCTGGTCACCATCTGCTCCAGAGCTAAAACATGAACTAATGAGTCTTCCCATGACTGAACAGTTGTAACTGCGTGAATGAACTTCTGTGGTAATGATTGAATGATATATGAGTTCAAATTCTGTCTAAGTCTTTGACTTTAAAAAACAAGTATCTATCAAATGAAGAAATGCTAAGTCCCATTTATAATAAGGGTCTCAAAATGCAAGACATGCCTTTATGCATCATTATGTGTGATAGAGGACAAGAAAGGTGAGTGGTTGACAGGACAAGGACTGACTTCAGGCTACCTTCTTCTTGAAACTGACAAAGGCATTAAGAGATTCACAGAGACACTTGCATTTCCTAACACTGACACTGAAATGGTGTCAAGAATGTACATTAAAGCTAAATCATCCTTGACTCTTCTTTTGCTTGTTGTGTTTATGTGTGTGTGCGTGTGTGAGTGAGTGCAACATATGGCCAGGGAATTAAATAAGCTTTTCTCACATCGATCACACATAGTGTTCCTGATTATCTCATCTAACACCTAGATAATGAACCATCTTGTTCTTTCATGCTTCTGGGAATAGACAGCTTCCAAGCTCTACACTTTGCATACATTACTATTTCACGTATGTAAACTACAAAATGCAATCAATTCTTATTTACAACCCATCCAACCATTATCTGTAGCCACTTATCCTGGACAGGGTCGCAGGCAAGCTGGAGCCTACCCCAGCTGACTATGGGCAAGAGGCAGGGTACATCACAGGGCTAACACATAGAGACAAACAACCATTCACACCTATGGTCAATTTAAAGCCACCAATTAGCCTCAACTGCATGTCTTTGGGGGAAACCAGAGCCCCCAGAGGAAACCCACACAGACACCATGCAAACTCCACACAGAAAGGCCCTCGTCCGCTGTTGGGCTTGAACCCAGGATCTTCTTGCTGTGAGACAACAGTGCTAATCACTACACCACCATGCCACCCTATTTACAACCCCAAATCAGAAAAAGTTGGGAAGGTATGTTGAAACTAAAAACAATTATTTGTCAATAATCTTTGCCCAATATTGCATTCAGAACAACAGAGCAGCACATTATTTGATGTTTTATCTCATTAATTTTTTTTTTCAAAAATAAACACACTTCAATTTTCAATCTTACAACACATTTAAAAAAATTGGACTGTAAAGCAATTACCACTTTATAAGGTTGCCGTTCCTTCTCACAACACTTAAACAATGTTTAGGGACTGAAGACACCAAGTGATGAAGTGTTTCAGGTGTTATTTTGTCCTATTCTTCCTGTAAACAGGTCTTAAGTTGCATCGTCATTGTCATATTTTTTTCATTTCAAAATTCACCACACATTCTCTACTAGGGACATAGGGGACAGACACCCTCTTCTTCCACAGCCATGGACAGGGATTGTATAATATCCCTGGAAAAGATGTTTTGAAGGCAGCATATGTTCCTCCAACATCTCAATGTACTTTTCTGCATTAATGCTGACATCACAGAAGTGTAAGTTACCTTTGCCAAGGGCACTGACACAACTTCATACCATGACAGACCCTGGCTTTTGGACTTGTTGCTGGTAACAGTCTGGATGGTCCTTTTCATATTTGGTCTGGAGCAAATGGCATCCTTTTCTTCCAAAAAAGACCTGGAATACTGATCTGTCTGTCACAATACACATTTCTACTGTGCGATGATCCATTCCAGATGCCTCCGAGCCCAGAGAAGTCAATGGTGCTTCTGGACACAGTTAACATAATCAGTAGGAGCACCTACAGTTTCATTGTACTTCCTTTTTGCACAGTAAAGTTTTAACTGGCATTTGTGGATGTGGGTATGCATTAAAAGCGTGCTGGCATCACTGTGTGGTAAACCAGCTGCTCAGCTGCAGACAGGAGAGCATTGCAGAAGGTGCTTCAGACTGCTGAGAAGATCATTGGGTGCCCTTTGCCCTTTCTGGAACGCATCACCAGTTCTCGCTGCCTCTCTAGAGCCAGGAACATTGCAAGTGACTACTACCACCCTGGCCACCACCTGATTAGCCTACTACCTTCTGGCAGGAGATACAGGAGCATCAAAAGCAGGACAAATAGACTAATAAACAGTTTTATCCCGTGGACAATCAGGACTCTGATGGTCAATTAATCTGTGCAATATACTTATGGTGCAATATATATACTTCCACAGACACTATAGTTTACTGCTATTTTAGTATTGATTGTGTTTTACTAATATTCTTAATATGCACTAATCAGTAGGAGCACCTACAGTTTCGTTGTACTTCCTTTATGCACAGTAAAAATTTTAACTGCCATTTGCGGCTATAACTCTCTATTGTAGTGCTTGACAAGGATTTACCAAAGTAATCCTGAGCCCATGTGGTTCTATCAGTGCTAGATGAATGACCATTCTTGATTCAGTGCCGTCTGAGAGATCGGAGATCACTGGCTTTCAGCTTAGGCTTGAGCCCTTACCCTTTACGCACTGAAATTCCTCTAGATTCCTTGAATTGTTTAATGATATGATGCACTATAAAGGGTGAAATATCCACATGCCTTCCTATCTTCCATTGTGGAACATTGTTTTTAAACATGTCAATAATTTTCGCACACATTTGTTGACAAACTGGAGATCCTTGGCCCATTTTTGCTCTTCAAAGTCTAGGCCTTTTCTGGATATTGATTTTGTACCAAATCATGATTACAGTCACCTGTTTCAAATCACATCATTATTTATTTGTTTTACCTCACTACTAGCCCAAAATTTCCACCATCCCAACTGTTTTTGGAATGTGTTGCAGGCCTGAAATGCCGGAATGGATGTATATTAACAAATAAAATGAAGTTGATCAGACAAAACATGAAATATTTTGGGTTCATACTGTCTAAAATTAAATACAAGTAAAATTAGAAATCGCTGCTTTCTTTTTTATTTGCCTTTTCCATACCATCCCAACTTTTTCTGATTTCAGGTTGTACTATACACAGAAAAGACACAGAGATAAATAATAGCTGAAGGGATAGAAGAATTTCATGTCTTTTTTTATATCCACACTCTGTGGAGAAAGCAGAGGTAAGGCAGAGGGCCTAGTCTTTATTGTGCCCATTTATCTTTGTGTGTGTGTGTGTGTGTGTGTGTGTGTGTGTGTGAGAGAGAGAGAGAGAGAGAGAGAGAGAGAAAGGAAATAGCCTCACCATTGCGGTCAATGGCAAAAGGTGTGTTTTGCGTAATGATCTCATAGTTGCAGATCTGGCTGTACTGGGCTGAGCAATCCTGGTCCCAGGCCTCCACTTGCACAATGCTATCATAAATCTTCCCCTCTGTCACTGTGGCCTGGTATACCGGCTCTCGGAAAGAAGGAGAGAACTCATTCACGTCCTCGACCTGGATGTGGACCACTGCTCTAATGCACAGAATGAAGCAAGGATAGAATAATGAAGAGAAGTGCAAAGAGGTACAAAATAAAGGGATAAAGTTGCACTGACACCATCACACAAAATGTGAATTGAAAAGAGAAATGAAATAGAAAGTTTGGAAAAGCTTTCAGCGGGGTCAAATATATACTTAACAACTCGCAGATCATACACTGATACATTTTTACTTAACTTCAATCGAACTGATGGAAAATAGCAAATGAAAAAAAAATTATGCATGTAGATGTATTCTTGAAATGCCTTGAGAAATTCCAACCCATCCCATATTTAAGCCAGGTAGCTTTAGCTCCAGATAAGCAATGGTGTTAAATGTGCAGAGTGTATAGCAATGTACATTTAATTTCCTGTAAGTTTAAGGGTGATGATACATTGAGATTTCATATAACATCTACACACTTGTGGCTCTTTTTCCAGCTGTCTCCTGAGATGTCAGCCCCACAGTCATAAGCTTGAATGATGAAGGTGAACTCCTTTTGTTGCTCGCAATCAATGGGACCAGATGCTTTCAATACTCCTTCCCCTGACGTCTTGTTTAATACCTCTGCCTTGAACGGCGTGTCCTGTCCATGGATCTTAAAAGCACAAATTTCTCCTGAAACAGTAAAAAGCAACAGGTATAATGAGTTTCATATATGCATGTCCAGCTTTTCAATCGCACCATCATTTCAACAAGGCATGGTCTCATCTAAATTTCACAAAGAAGGTTGTTCTTGCTTGAATATGCAGGGTACTGGGTGTTTTACTGCTCTAAGACTGCTATTCACTCATTTCTTTATTGCGGGTGTACAATCACATTGTGCCAGAACAGAGCTTGCGAGTCTGGAATGTTGAATGGGGTACTGCAAATGTACTGACCTAAATTTTTTAGATTCCTGTCTCAGTGGCACATTGTTAACTGGCCCTTTTCAATTTCTTGCCAAGGAGAATTTAATTATGAGAGCTGTACTGAGCACAGGGAGGATTTATTTTCCCTCATATGCATACAATTTAATGATGACAAGTTATTGCCTTGCAATAATGAACTATAGGTGTTTCCTTGTGTCTTCATGTTCTGTACACGACAGAGATATAAATATAGCTTTTGAGAGTATTAATTTGGTTTACTGTTATGCCATAGAGAAGACTTGCCCACACGACCATGAAATATCTGCTGATGCCATTCCTAATGCAAAACAACAACAAAGGATGTTGTCTTGCTATTATAGCAACTCCCAATGTTCCTTTGCAATACTTCCTCTTCCTCACTATGTCTTGTCAGGGATTTGAAACAATGGTCAGGAATGTTGGAGATAAATAACTGTCATGCTCCAACAATATACTCCATGGTTTGGGCTATATAGTTGAAGTCACAGTAGTCAACCACAGAAGGTAAAGGGCCATGTACATAATGTATGGCAGAGTAATGAGAGTTGGTGGTGTAGTGGTTAGCACTGTTGCCTCACAGCAAGAAGGTTTGGGGTTCGAGCCCAGTGACCAGTGGGGGCCTTTCTGTGTGGAGTCTGTATGTTCTCCCCATGTCTGTGTGGGTTTCCTCTGGGTGCTCTAGTTTCCCCCACAGTCCAAAGACATGCAGGTTAGGTTAACTGGTGACTCTAAATTGACCGTAAGTGTGAATTGTTGTTTGTATCTATGTATCAGCCCTGTGATGACCTGGTGACTTGTCCAGGGTGTACCCTGTCTTTTGTCCATAGTCAGATGGGATAGGCTTCAGCTTGCCTGCAACCCTGCACAGGATAAGTGGTTATGGATAACAAGAGTTGGCAAGACTTCGCAAAACACCTGTTAAACAGAGAATTGGCATGTCTGAATTTGTCCCCTGTTCACCATATGGTCCACTATTTAGGGTGCAGCATTTGTATTGTTGGAATTTTCAGTGGATGCATTATATTCCTTGGATAATTAGAAATCCAGTATACAACCTATGTACACTACCAAGTGCGGCAATGCACAGCAATTTCTTTCAGCTTAAGATATACTTGTCTGATTTAACAACCAGTAAACTTAACAAATACTTGCTAGTTGGGTATTTAATACAGAAAAATTGTTCAATACTTCTATAATATTGTGGTTGTAGTTTAAAAAATTTAATGGTGTATATACAACACAATTATGTGTTTCCAGAGCATTCATTAGTAAGTCAGGCTACCATGCATTACTAGTGCTCTATATTGTAAATAGTGAATGAGTAAAGTATCAATTTTGGGCACCAGAAAATAAAACTACAACAGAAAAAAATAAAGCTGCTCAGTATTTGAGAGACTGAGCCCTCTGCTGGCTATAGGTCTAACTGATTTTTCATTTTTTCTCTGCTTCAAAATGGCTTGCTTTTCTCCCATAAACATCTCTCTGGTCTTCATGTTAGTTTATCCTTTTTAGCAACAAATTCAGTCTTCACAGGTGAAACCAAGGGCTCAAATCAAGAACCAACATTCAGAGATATTAACTATTTAATCAATCAATCAATCAATCAATCAATCAATCAAGGCACATGAAACAAGACAGTTACATGTTCCAATATTTTTGAACACTTGAAAAATGGGTGGGTTCAATCAAAAGGAGCCATGTTTTAAATTGTTTAACATATCTGGATGTAAATATCAGGAAATGAAAGCTGAAATTCTGACTTTTGTCTTATATTCATCTTTTGATCTCAAAACCGAATGTCTTTAGTTTATTGCAAAAACAACAGAATTGTTCTTGCCATTCCAATACTTTCGCAGGGGACTGCACCTCCACTTCAGTATAGACCTGCTATTTTGCCTCACTCTCAATCCTTCTCTTAGTTGGTGGGCATGGCTGTTCTGTATCCACTGGCACTGTTAAATCTGGAGCATTGTCATTGACAACATTCAGTCAAAGCCTTTAAACTATTTTTGACAACATTTTACAGAAACAACACAAAATAATGCAAATATAATGGCTCAAAAATGTCCAATATTCATAAGTGTCATTTAAAGAGGGAATGCCAGGGACACTTTGGGCTATGCCTGATTTTGTCCTTGTCACATTTTAAAAGCATAAACTGTTGAATAGCTTGAGAAAACCCTCTATCCAAGCACCTTACAAAACCAAACAGAATACAGTATTTCCTTACCATTAAATTGACCCATGGTACTCTGGTGGCTAAAGAGTGCATTGACTTTTAATGAAAACTGTCCAGTTGGAGTGTGTGCCCACATCATTGCTTAAGGTATGCTCTTGATTTGTATCTGAATTATTTTATGCACTGCAGAGCCACAGGATTTGCCGATTGCTAATTGCATGAAGGAGCATTTGCTCTTTCTGCTTGTTTTACATCACTACATTGTACATCATTTACATTGTTTTCATCACTAGGGTCTGTTAAATCTGGCAACAAATTATTAAAATAGATATACCCTCGTGTCAAGTGGATAAATTTTAAAATATACTGTTACATCTCTCTAAACATGGCATATTGGACTATCAAAAAAACAGTGTTGTTCTTTCTGCTTTCCAAAAGGTGCCATGAATTGCAGAGAAATGGTTATGCCTGAGAGCACTTCCCCAGTGCTCTGAACTCACAGTCACACACCCTTACTTTTCCCTTGCTCACCAGCATCTACAATTTGCTTGCGAGTCAAGGTGCAAATCAAAGCACCTTGCATTCATTTTAATGAGCGTGTTTACTGATACTGCTCTGCATGCACAGTTTGACTGCTCTTGTGTTCTCTACTAAAGATACTGTTTAAATGCCATAACATCTTAAAATTCAGGACTAAAAGTTCACAGTTCATTGTAGCAGCAGCCAACATAAACAGAGCTGAATAAAAGTTCCATGATGCCCCGTTTGCCAGAAAAAAAAAAATACTGTATATACACAAGAGTGGACAATAGATAATATATGACTAATATTCATATTGGCGGCGTGTTTTTACTGCTTCCTTGTTTCCTCGCAGCCATTCTGCCCTCAAATGTCATTGGAAAGGCAGGGCTTAAAGGGCACAGTGAAAGGAGTGACAAGTAGGTTGTGGGGCTGTCTATCATAATGGTAACGTTGACAAAGGTGCTGCTAATGCCAGTTACTCTTTTGGTTTTTGCATGCTTTTTCCTCCATTTTCTCCCTGATTTGTTCACCCATCAACTCCCACCCACCATCCAGCACTTCTCATCAATATGACAGCTAACAACTGGGGAGGATGAAGGGTAATATGCACTTTCTCAGAGACACGGGATGCTGAATACATCCTTTCCAACTACAGCTCATGCAAAAATGCCATCTTCCACATACATGAGGACGCAGATGCCCATAGTTGTTTCGTCTTGCTGTGACTGACTGGACACAGAGAGAGAGAGAGAGAGAGAGAGAGAGAGAGAGACTATGCCATCCCAGAAAGCACAGGTGGTCCTTGACCATTGTGTGGATGTGGATTCAAACTTGTAATGAAGGGTAAGGGTAGGGTGCTGCATCATTCAGTTGCCCCTTTCAAGCCTTGCAGCCGGACTGGGCTGGCTAAAATCATGTTACATATCTGTACATATCATAATTCAGCACCATATCTGTACATATCATAATTCAGCACCAATGTCACCAAAGTGACATACATAGGGAAGAACTGCAAAGCTTTGGGCACCATTGTGGGATAGCATCAGCAATTACAATCTAAGATAATGTGTTGATTAAATGTAATTAATTGAAAGCATGGTAATGCAGCTCTTTTTACCATACAGCAAGCACAATACCACCGATTCACAAGTCTCTGAGGTTAGCATTGAAAAGAAAACGTTCTTTGTACTCCAAGTATTATGAGGTTGAATGAAGAAAGTTCAAGTAGGCGGATTTAGTGGAAGAGGCAAGTGTATAAAGGCATTGTTAGCAATTGACAGAACAGTGGATGAAAGTGTGGGGAGCATCAATCAAAGCTCAAAGAAGAGCTTGAACTATATAATTATTGGCTCTTTCTGCTGTCAAAACTCATGGGTCAGTGCCTTTTGTCCGCCAAGCTTTTTGGGGGAAAAATGGAATCAGGCTGACTTTGGTTCATATTTTCTCTCTGCATTGCCTCAATACTGATAGATGTATGTTCTGGTAAGATAGATCATTCCACCTAAACAAGCTAAAGCAACCCCTTGTGAGGATGATTCAGTGGTCACAATGAGTGTATTCTCCCAGTTATTGGATCAGCAGAGAGAGTTTTACAAAGAGATGTTATTTCTGCAGTAAGAAAACTTTAAAGGCTTTATTCAACTTATCATGTAGGGTCCTAACAAAAGACTAGATGATGTTGAGATGAACAGGGGCTGACAACCAGCTTGGAACTCACCAAAGACAAGTTTTAAGAGGCAAAAAGGGAATACAAGAAGATCAAAACTAAAGGTACAGTCATTTGAAAACAGCAGCATGAACTCTAAGCAGGAAATGGAAGGAATCTTTACCAAGCTGGACTACATTGTCCTCCTGCACAGATTTTCAAATATTTTAATTGGTGGGATTGCAAATGAGAAAAGACAAAACTGAGTGAATCAGAGGAAAAGTCTGACAAATGCTATCAAGCAATTTGGGAATAGATAGCATAAATATGGATGTTGAACATGCCCTGAGACTTGGCCGGTATCAGGAGGGTGTTAAGCCCAGGAAAATTATAGTAAAAAACTTTCACACTTTAAAGGTACAGTATCCTTTCTTTGAAGAAATTAAAGGGCACAAACATCTCCATATAGTATGTTGAAATAAGAAGACTAAAGCTTTGTTATTTCTAACACCAATTCCAAAAAAAGTTGGGATGTTGTGTAAATAAAAACAGAATACATCATATATCAAATTTGCAAATCATGGAAAACCTATATTTCATTGAAAATAGTACAAAGACAACATTTCAAATGTTGAAACTGAGACATTTTATTGTTTTTTGAAAAATATATGCTCATTTTGAATTTGATGTCAGCAACACAAGTTGGAACAGGGGCATGTTTACCACTGTGTTGCATCACCTCTACTTTTAACAAACACTCTGTAAATGTTTGGGAACTGAGGAGACCAGTTGCTGTAGTTTTGAAAGAGAAATGTTGTCCCATTCTTGCCTGATATACAATTTC
>JAODOC010000001.1:9491766-9505548 GCA_027575955.1 Nemapteryx nenga | reverse complement strand
CACAGAGCTGGCCCTCCTGATCAGTTTGTCCAGTCTCTTCCTGTCAGCTGTGGAGATGCTGCTCTCCCAGCAAACCACACCATGAAAGATGGCTGACACCATGACAGTGTCAAAAAAGGTCTTCAGGAGTGCCGCTTGCAATCCATATTGGCAAGGATGGATCAGGTCAGACATTTATGACACAGGGAAAGAAGCTGCTCTTATGTCTGGTGGTTCTGGTTTGCAGTGGTCTATAGTGCCTGCTGGAGGGGAGGAGTTGGAAAAGGTTGTGACCAGGGGGTGAGGAGTCCTTAATGATTTTCTCTGCCTGCTTCCTGGTTCGTGAAATGTACAAATCCTGGAGGCAGGGCAGGGGATCACCAATGATCCTTTCTGCTGACCTTACTGTTTGCTGCAGTCTGTTCCTGTCCTGTTTTGTGGCTGCTCTGAACCAGACTATGATGGATATGCACAGGACGGATTCAATGACAGCAGTGTAGAACTGTGTCAGCAGCTCTTGTGATGGACCATAATTCCTGAGTTGCTGCTGAAAGTACATCCTCTGCTGGGCTTTTTTAAGGATGGAGTTGATGTTGGAGTCCTATTTCAAGTCTTGTGAGATGGTAGTTCCCAGGAACTTGAAGGTTTCCACAGTTGATACTGGGCTGCTGGATATTGTGAGGGAGAGCATCACAGAGGGATGTCTCTTGAAGTCCACTATCATCTCCACTGTCTTGAGAACATTTAGCTTCAAGTTATTCTGACTGCACCAGAGCACCTCCTGCCTGTATGTAGACTTGTTGCCGTCTTGGATGAGGCATATAACCATAGTGTTGTCTGGAAATTTCAGGAGTTTTACAGTTGGGTCCATGGAGGTGCAGTTGTTGGTGTAAAGGGAGCAGAGCAGTGGGGAGAGGACACATCCCTGAGGAGCACCAGTGCTGATTGACTGCATGCCAGAAGTGACTGCCCCTAACCTTACTTGTTGTTCCCTCCCTGTCAGGAAGCTGGTGATCCACTGACATATGGCAGGTGAGACATTGAGCTGGGACAGTTTAGAGGAGAGGACGTCTGGAATTATGGTGCTGAATGCTGAGTTGAAGTCTATGAACAGGATTCTTGCATATGTCCCTGGGCAGTCAAGATGTTGCAGGATGTAGTCATTTAGTCCTGCCTGTCATCATTTAATCCTGCAATGGAGGGTTTCTTGTGGATTGGAATGATGGTGGAGCACTTGAAGCAGGAGGGGACTTGACACAGCTTGAGGGATCTGTTGAAGATCTGTGTAAAGATTGGTCAGCACAGGCTTTAAGACAGGAGGGGGAGACTCTGTCTGGTTCTGGTGCTTTCCGGATTTTCTGACTCACATCCTCTTCATACATCCCAAGTACAGCCTTAGCATCAGGGGAGGGGAGTTGCCAAGGATGTGATAAGGGCCGTTGTTGATGGGCTTTGATAGGTGAGGGGTATTAATGTGTTTAAAAGTTCTCTTTAAATGGGGCAAGGAGGAACATGGAGACAGGCATGACAGTTCAAGTTGCACTTTATTTCTGCACTTTTCAGTGAGTACTACACACACAGACACCACAGGCATTGGGGGAACACAGCTCTCTCTCTCTCTCGTTACTGGCTATCTGAAAGACACACAGAAACACACGTTAATAGACAGCCAGTAATTAGACATAGGTATAACTCATGATATGTTACCTGCTGGTTCAACCTGACTCCTCACCATTCACAGCTGACATTCAATCACACCCTTGTTGCCACATACCCCTATCACCCGACTCAGGCCAGGGACCAGTCTGGCCTGCAGCTGACTCCCCCATCTGGCGGGAGGGGTAATCTGCCACCACCATCTGTGCCCCTGGCCTGTAGACCACCTCAAATTTAAAGGGCTGAAGGGCCAGATACCAATAAGTGATCTGTGCATTGGCATCCTTAATGTGGTAGAGCCACTGGAGTGGGGCATGGTCAGAACAGAGGGTGAATTGGCATCCTAGCTGGTAGTACTGGACAGTGAGGACCACCCACTTGATGGCCAAACACTCCTTCTCTATGGTGCTGTACTTTGATTCTTGCATGGAGAGCTTGCGGCACACAAAAGTATTTGATCTTGTTAGCCACAGTGGGCTCTTCAAACTTCTTCAGAAAATTGGCTGTCCTCCAAAATTACTCCGCATAATCAGATCATTTCATACTGACATGAAAAGCACAGTCAGCTTCAATGGAGACACTTCAAAGCCTTTTCCCATCCTCAGCAGAGTTAAACAAGGATGTGTGCTTGCCCCAACCCTCTTTGGCATCTTCTTTTCTCTCCTCCTGGTGTATGCCTTCAAATCCTCCACTGATGGTGTCTACATCCATACTTGGCATGATGGTAAACTGTACAACCTTGACTGTCTGCGCACAAAGACAAAAAGAACTCGTGTCCTTCTCAGGGATATGCTTTTCACTGACAATGCAACTCTTGTAAACCATACACAGGATGGTCTCCAGTGCTTCATGAACAAACTCTCAAATGCTTGCAATGAGTTTGCATTAAAGATCAGCATAAAGTAAACAGAAGTCATGGTCCAGGATGCTCCCAACCCTCCCTCTATATCAATCAATGGTGCCACACTTGCTGTAGTTGATAGCTTTAAATACCTGGGCTCCCTCATCACCAGCAACTTGTCCCTCTATGCTGAGGTCAATGCCAGAATTGGGAAAGCAGCTACAGTCATGTTTAAGCCCACTACGAGAGTCTGGGAAAATAAACATCTGACAATAAACACCAAATTAGCCATCTACCAAGCCTGTGTACTCAATACTCTCCTGTATGATAGTGAATCTTGGTTGTCATATGCCAGACAAGAGAAAAAATTAAACATCTACCACATGAAGTGCCTGCAGAAACTCTTGGGCATCATATGAAAAGATGAGGTCTCGAACACAGAAATCCTCAAAAGAGCCAACTCTGTCCATCTCCCCAATGCTCAGCAAATGGCGCCTCAGATGGCTTGGCCATGTACATCACATGGACAGTGGTTGTATCCCCAAGGATCTACTATATGGCCAAATGGAACATGGATCTCGACCAGTGAGCTGCTCCCACTTGTGCTACAAGGATGTGTGCAAGAGGGATCTTCTTTCTGTGCACACTGACATTGACTTGTGGGAGGAAACAGCACTGGACTGCCCATCATGGAGACATGCTGTGAAAGTAGGAGTGAAAAAAAGCTGAAGAAGACTGCAACCATCTTTGTGACGAAAAACGACAGAAAAAAATTAACATCAAACTTCCAACAACACAGTCTTCATCTGTAAAAACTGTGACAAGGACTGTCATTCATGGATAGGCCTACATAGTCATTACAAAGCCTGTTCTACTGCCTCGACAAGGTGCAAAACCATTGTCTGACAAGACGGACAGAGGCCGAGGCCTCACTCGACCACTGCCTGTTTTTCTACTCTGCCCTTGTCTATGTTTTGGATCTTTTTGCTAGCATGCTTTCAATAAAACTCTTCCTACACTTACATCCATCTACCACCTTTACATGACAGAAACTGTCAATTGTCCAGCAAGCTATTGGACTAATAAAACGGTTTTAACAAGTTTTATACGAAACTGTTGTGAATATTTTCTATAAAAATGTATTAGTAAATAATCCCAAATTAAAAATAACTGTTGGATAAATACCCATCTATCTTATGTAAATAAAGACACAAATTTCATTGTCCAGTGGTCAAGTATTTATGAAATATGTTGCACTTACAATTGGGTACCCTGTGGTGGTACACGTTTGCCATTCATCATACGTCGTACAGTCAAAAGCCATCAAAAATCGGATCAATGCATTCCCATATTCTCTTAATTATGGGGCTCTGCTATTATATTGGGTACATCCAAATTGTATCATTTTTGCTTTATATTGTTCTCAGTTTGTGCATATTTGATAATTTTATTCCATGATACCTTGATGAGGTTGTGGACAAAGGGCGTCACATTTAATGTGTGTCACTGAAGATGTGGCACCTTGATCTTTTGTCCTGTCCCTTGTAGCCCCTGTTTGTAAAGTGTAAGGCAGAATTCTGAATATTGTAGACATAAAAGTGCAAACCTTTAAAAATACATTCTAATCTGTTACATAATGTTAGTTTTTATCTACTGTAGCGGTATAATTTTAGAGCCTAATACAAACTCCTTGTGACAGTGCTTTCATCAGCTGACAATGGTTACAGCATTCCTTGTGGAAAAATCTGGTTTCCTAATCCAATATCTGAATAAAACACACATGTTTTACAATTAAACTCACAATTTAAAAAGTCGACATCATGTGAGGCTTAATCAGATTTCTCAGTTTAATGAAGACAGAAGAGGCCTAATCAAAGAACAAAGATGGTGTGCGATGTTGGACTGACATTAATGCCACTTCAGTATGTCCATACTAAAGTCTAACACAGTGGTTCTCAAAAAAAAAAAGTCACCAGTTGTTCATGTGGTGATGCTTAATGTCTGACAAATAAAATGTGAAGTATTTGCTGAGGACACGTCAATCAGTTACAGCCAGTTTTGGTTTAACTTGGAGCTAAATATCCTCTAATGTTTTCATGTTTTGTGCCAACATGAAAACAAAAGTATAGTATATAACATAAGATGAAGCAGCTCCGAGTCCACAAACCTGATCATCACCCAGGTCAAACAATGGCAATGTGTGAAAGATGCATTTAAAATTAACGTGTGTTGTTAGTATTTATATTTATTAATTTATCTTATAACCAATGCACCTCACAAGGCAGAATGTAATCAAAGCAGACCCTGAACTTCTCACAAAATGACCAGAACCTCATGAAATATTATGTAGTTAAGAGTTGAAAGCAAGTCACAAAGTTTAAATTGCATATCACGAGTAAATTCAGGAGCAAAATCAATACAATTCTCCTACAGTATATTATATTAAACTTTGGTCAAATATCTGTCACATTTTGCATATTGTGCAATTTTTTTTACCTTGCACAATACCAGAAAAATTCAGTTGAAATCAAGCTGTAGCAGCCCTTGGCATTCGAATAACGACAGTGGAGATTTTCTGATGGGTGCACTTGTTTATTCCTCTCTAACTGGGTCTTTAGGCACCGTGAAAACTAAAGAAAATAAACATAAATTACAATAAAATATTTCATAAACATTTTCACACAAAAATCACACAATTTCCATTTCATACAAATTCACCCATCTAAGGATTTAAGAAAATGAATATCGTTTAAGTATATCTGGAATATTGAACATTTTACAACTTATATAACATTTTTATACCTTGCTCCGCTTAACCAAGGGATGCAAAACTCTGACCGATAGCAAATCAGTAACAATCTCTGCAGCTCTCACTCGCGTGAGCTGAGACAAACACAATAAAACATATTTAAACAACCGCACGCACCGTTCACATTCAAAAGCACTACAAACATACATCAGACAATAAATTTATAACTATAACATACCGTGCTAATTCTCCAAAAAGGGCACAAACAAAGTGAAGACGAGCCGTTTACTATGTCAGCGGTGTGGTTTCTTTCCCGCTCTGTGTCCCCGCTCTAGTGACCGCCCCGGAACATGAATAACAAACAACAGTTCCGACCACCGTAACATGAATGCACCTCCAAACTGCTCTAGTGGCCACTTACACTCCCACCAAATCATATGAATGAATTCAGCTAGGTGAATGAACAATGAAACATATGATTTCTAGACTATAACATGACACAGATGAACGTACTGGTGAATCACATACAGACTCTGAATGGGTATAGTAAATAAACTAGCACGTCGTATCAGGGGTGTGTGCTTTGAGTGACAGTAAGTCTAATTATTCACTTTCAATGAGAAGAACTAGTTTTTGGATTGGTCTCACTATGATTGAGGGTTTGGAGAGACGATCCTTTGTCTTTGTCCATCTCCGATCACCTACTTGCACCTTGACTTGGCGAACTAAGCCATCAGTCCCTTTTAGGGTTTCAACCACTCTTCCCAGGCGCCATTCGTTCCTTGGAAGTAGGTCTTCCTTGATGATGACTATGTCGTTCACTTTCAGGTTGCGTCGAAGTACATGCCACTTTTGCCTTAAGGATGCGTTCAGCAGATATTCTCATCTCCACCGGCTCCAAAACTGCTCCACCAAGTACTGTACTCGACGCCATCTCTTTGCAGCATACATATCTTCTCTCACAAACATTCCAGGAGGAGGCAAAGCCCTCTTTGATTTCATCAAAATCAGGTGGTTAGGTGTCAAGGGTTCTAGTGATTTGGGATCATTGACTGAGTCAACGCTTAATGGACGGTTGTTCACAATGGCCATAGCTTCATAAAACAACGTTCTCAGTGAGGTATCATCTAGTCTACCTGGACACTGAGTGATTGTGACCTTGAGCACGTTGCGGATGGTTCGAATTTGCCGCTCCCAGACTCCTCCTGCATGGCTTGCGGAGGGAGCGTTGAAAATGAACTCGCACTGTCTATCTGCAAGGAAAGCTTCCAGTGCCTTGGTGTCGCACTGTTTGAGAGCTTCCTTGAGCTCGTTCTTAGCCCCCACAAAGTTTGTTCCCTGATCACAATGGAGCTGAGAAACTGCTCCTCTAAGGCTGATAAAGCACCTTAGAGCGTTGATGAAAGCGTCTGTGGACAAATCTTCTAGCATCTCGATGTGGACTGCTCGAGATGACAAACAGGTGAGGATAAGTCCATATCTTTTGTGCTCTTTGCGGCTCCTTTTTATCAAAAATGGGCCGAAACAATCCATTCCGCAGAATGTAAAGGGAGCTGAAGCTTCACACCTTTCCTTGGGAAGTTCTGACATTTTTTGCTCTTCAACTGGCCGTCTGAGCTTTCGGCACTGCACGCATTGTCGTATCATTTTGGACACAGCCTTGCTCCCACTAACAACCCAAAACCCATTAGCTCTGAGCTCTGTTAGCGTTTGGCTTCGGCCTTGATGGCAGATTTGGGCATGGTAGTGAGCTAGGATCAAACTTGTGATGTGACAGTCTTTTGGAAGAATAACAGGATGCTTCAGTTCTTGACTCAGGGTTGAGTTTTTTAGTCTCCCCCCGACACAAATGAGTCCTGCTTCAATGATGGGATCAAGGCAGCGCAGCGGGCTTGAGCTTGGAAGACAGTCTTTATGTGGACTCTGCAATACCTTTAATTCTGGAACAAATGCTTGCTGCTGGACAAGCTTAAGGACTGATTCGATGGCTCTCCTACGCTCTTCTACAGTCACCAGATCACCATGGATTTTCGCACTGGACCCAAGTCTCTTTATTCTTGAGACGACCTTCACAAGTGTTGTCCAGGTGGAAAATCGGTTGAGGCGACTAAGGACATCCTTTGACTCTCTGACCTGTGTTGTAAACACATGAATCGACTTAACTTCTGGGTCACCAACAAGAAGACATGAGGAGGGATTTGGTGATGGACACACCTCTTGTTCCCATAAGAACTTGGGTCCTGACAACCAGTTGGTTAGGGAGATGTCTGTAGCATCAAGGCCTCTGGAAGCGTGATCAGCTGGGTTTTGTGCAGTATCTACATAGTGCCATTGATCTGATTTGGTAATTTCTCTGATCAGCTGAACTCGGTTTGCTACGAACACATGGAACCTCCTTGCCTCGTTGTTAATGTAGGCTAGCACCACCTGAGAGTCAGTCCAGAAGAATTCTTCGTCGATTGTCATCTCTAGTTCTGATTTCAGCATGACACTCATCTTGGATGAAGTAACTGCAGCCGCCAGCTCCAATCTTGGGATGCTGGTGATTTTTGTAGGTGCGACTCTTGCTTTTGCCATTACCAGACTGCAATGAACCTCATTTTTGCTGTTTTTGTATCTAAGGTAAGAACAGGAACCATATCCAGTGTTACTGGCGTCTGAGAAGTGGTGTAATTCCACTTTAACAACTTCACCAAAGTTCTGAGGGCGGTAACATCGAGGTATGGTGACTTCTTTCAACTGACTCAGGCCTTTCTTCCACTTCTCCCACCGTGGACGTAGGCTCTCTGGGATTGGATCATCCCAGTTGATGCCTCTGCGGCATAACTCTTGTAGGATGGACTTTCCACTAAGGGTGAAGGGAGCTACAAACCCAAGTGGATCATAAAGTGAGGCGACAACTGATAAGAGACTTCGGCGAGTTGGAGGGTGGTCCTTTGCATTCATGTTAAAACTGAATGTATCATTTTTCATCGACCACTGTATGCCAAGCACATGCCCATCTGGTACTGCATCTGGATGGAGAGTTAGAGGATCAGTGATTATTGCTCTTTCAGAGGGGGCAACACAGGAGAGAGCCTCCATTTGGTTTGAGCTGAACTTATGCAGGCGTAAACCTGCACCTTTGCACAGTTCTTGAGTTTTAACAATCAGTTCTTTAGCCTCCTCAACTGTTGCCACGCTGGTTAAGCCATCATCCACGTAAAAATTCTTCTCTATGAATGCTGATGCAGCAGGTTGCTCTACCTTGTGTTGCTGGGCTAGATACTTCAGACTAAAGTTGGCGCATCCTGGGGAGGAAGCAGCGCCAAACAGATGAACCGTCATCCTATATTCTTTTGGCTCAGCTTTCAAGTCTCCACCCTCCCACCAAAGGAATCTTAAGTAGTTGCGGATTTCTGGTGAGACATAAAACTGGTGAAACATTCTCTCGATGTCGCAGGTCACAGCAACTGCTTCCTTTCTAAATCGACAAAGAACGCCCACTAGAGGATTGATGAGGTCAGGACCTGTTAGCAGTGTATCGTTGAGAGAGACGCCATGGAATTTTGCAGAGCAATCAAAAACAACTCTCAATTTGTCCGGCTTCCTTGGGTGGTACACCCCATGATGTGGGATATACCACACAGTTTCTCCCTCTGAAGTCTTAGGGGCTGGCTCTGCATCACCTTTGCTGATAATATCCTCCATGAAGGATATGTAATGGTTGCGATACTGTTCATTGTTCTCCAACTTTCTCTTAAGGTGTTGCAACCGAACAGTAGCCAGTTTTCTGTTGTTGGGCAATGATGGTGGGTTGCTGCTCTTGAAGGGAAGGGGCATCATGTAATGTCCGTCTTCCTTTTGCTTAATGTTATCGCTGAGAAATTGCAAGAAGCGAACATCCTCTTGAGACACATGTTTGTCTTCATAGCTTTTCTCATTAAAATCTGATTCTAGGATCTTCAGTACGTCTGTGGTAGATGGCACTGGTATCTCTTTCACTGCAACTCTATGTACAATGCTCTGGTTTCCTTGTCTGTCTAGGTGGGGGTTGGCAGACCCTATAATGCTCCATCCAAGCACAGTTCTTTGTGCAAAAGGCTCTTTTTCATCACCTATGATGACCTCTAAGGGAGCCAGCGCTGATGGGCAATCACAGCCAATTAGCAACCCCACTTCACAGTCTTGGAGTGGTGGTAACTTGGTGCTTAAGTGTTGCAGATGAGGCCACTGGAGTGCTGTAGCTTTGGTAGGGATATGGGACGTATCGATCGGGATGAAGTCTCGTGTGTAAGCTTGTTGCAGCTGAACACTGAATTCAGAGTTGAGACCACGAACCTGAAGCCCACTGACAATTTCACTTGCTATAACTGTGTTGACGGCTGTCATTGTGCTGAGTTTGAGCTGCACTGATTGAGTGTTCACATTTAGCTCAGTGACTACGTCTTCTAGGATAAACGTTGAGTCGCTCTGTGTGTCAAGTAGAGCATAAGTGAGGATCTCTTTTTGGGGCTCTAACTTTGATGACACAAGAACTGGTACAATGCTTGAGGTGGCAGAAGTGTTTTGCGTTAGTGCATGAGTCATGACCTTGCTGATTTCTCTTTCTGTGCTTGTATTGTTTTCTGTGGTGACAGAATTCTCACTAACTCTTTCAATAGGTCTCTCAATGTGTAAGCAAGTTGGATGACGTTTACCACAAGTGCTGCAGATGTGTCTCTTCTTGCAGTCCTTGGTGATGTGACCCTTTCTTAAACATCCAAAGCAAAGATGATTTTCATGGATGAAGGCTTTCTTCTCATCTGTAGTCCTTTTTGCAAAGATGGGACACTTAGCAACACTATGAGCTTCATCTTTGCAGACTAAGCAAGGCAGCTTGGACTTTGTGCTATCTAATGACCTTGAAAATGATTTTTTGCTTTGAATGCTTGTGTTAAGCACTTTCACTCTTTTTGGGAGCCTCTCATCTGTTGCCTTAATGTTCATCAAAAGGGGAGAGGCAATAGGGTTGCATGCTATACGTGCTTCTCTTTGCATGAACTCTGTGAAGCATGCGAAACTTGGATAGTCTCCTGATTCATCCAACTCTCCTACCACAATACGACTCCACCTGCGCACTATCCAGTCAGGCAGTTTTTTAAGAAGCTTATGATTCTCCTCACAATCATTTAGGATGGCCAGGCCTTTGATGTGAGGAATAGCTTCAACACAACCTTGAAGAAAATCAGCGAACTCTCTTAGTGCTATGGGATCATTTGCAGCGATTTTGGGCCACTTTGCAAGTCTTTCTCTGAAGGCTCTTTGGACAACAAATGGACTTCCATACCTATCTTGCAGGACAGCCCAGGCTCCTTGATATGCGTCTTCCGTGTTTCGAAAGAAGAAACCTTCTATGGCCTTGCGTGCTTCTCCTGCAAGATAATTTTTCAAGTAAAGCATTTTTTCACTCTCTGGGAGGGGCCTCTGACCAACAAGAGCCATAAAGGATATTTTCCAGTCTATGAACTTTAAAGGGTCTCCAGAGAAAACTGTCGGTTCTGGGACCGGAAGACGGTTTAAAGTGAGTGTGCTTGCAATTACCTGGGCTAAGCTCACCTCCTCCTTAGTCGTTGTCGGCTCAGGGGGTTTAAGGTGGGGCTGGAATGATGCAGCTTCTGGATCTAGAGATGTTTTGTTTCTAGAGAAGTCAGTGTTATGGCGGCCATATAAGGATCTGAACTGACTCTCTTCTTCACATTGTGCAAAACTGTCGAAACTGTTGTATGCTTGCACACGGGCTGCTGCTACCTTTACTTCATTGTCTGCTTGCAGCTGCTGTAATTTTGATTTTTCTTCCTCTAGTCTTTGTTTCATTTCAGCCTCTCTTTGCTTAATTTCTGCCAGCATTTGTGCTTCTTTTATTTTCCATTCATTCTCAAGCTTATCAAGTTTTGCCTGTTGTGCATGTAGTTCTTCCATGACTTTAGCCCGTTCTAAGTTAGCAGCCAATTCTGCTTCTGCGTCTGCACGTTTGCTGGGGGCTCTGGAATGAGTGCTTGAGTCAGTGTCTGATCCTTGTAAAGAGGGAAGAGTTTCTGTTATGGTATTACCAAAAATGGACCCATACTCACTCTTGTTTAGCACCATCCTCACTCTCTCTTTCTCAAGATGGTCCTTGAAAGTCTCATTTACGCTCTCTAAACGTTTGCTGACAAGTTCACAAATCTCAGTTGTCAGAACTGCACATGCATCCATCTTCTTAGCGATATCAGGAGTGATAGTATGGTTACGTCGAATGGGTTCATAGTGTTGAAGTACAACAGTGTGTTTGGATTTGATGTTGCTTTTGATCACATCAAGATCTTCAGGTGAGCAGAAGCTCTTTAGTCTCATTCTAATCTCTTTGGCCGTATGTCTCCAGGAATCATAGACTTTACTGAAAGCCTTTTCATTTTTCTTTGCTTCCTGTTCATGCAACTCTTGGCCCTTCGCTGTCAAACTTCGCTCGCGGGAACTGGACCTGACCTGATGTGTTTCTAGGGGGGTCTCTATTTCTTCTGCAGGCAATGACATCTTATTGCTATAGTATAACTGTTTGCACTATTGTGATCAGTGTTTTGGTTTTATGTCTAGACTAAAACTGCATGGGTGATGACTTTAAAACTACACATTATCACTCATGATAGACATTAACACTTTAAACACACACTAGGGTCCCAGAAAAGGATAACACAAATGTCATAAACCAGAAGATTACTTGCCACTTAGTGTCAAATAATTTTCCCCTTTCTCCTTGAACTATCACTAGGTACAGGAATCAATCTGTATGAGCTGAGTGATCTTATCTGCCCTTAAACACTATTGCATGACAACTTTTGTTTGTACGTTGTACACAGCACTTGACATTCTTCAAAATCGTTCAAAAATGACAGTCACTGAGTTACTTGAATGTCCCACATCTTGTGATGTCAACTAACTTTAATTCTTCTTACCCCACCAGTTTGATTGTGCATATGTTTTTTTTTTTTAGCTTCACGTCAGCCAAAGTCTCTCACTGCAGCGGTGGCATCCAGGACCTCTGGTGTCATGCGTCTCCTAGTTGATGTTGCTGGGCACGATGGATGACTCCGATACAGCGTCAAGTTTTCACTGTAGCAGCCCTTGGCATTTGAATAACGACAGTGGAGATTTTCTGACGGGTGCACTTGTTTATTCCTCTCTAACAGGGTCTTTAGGCACCGTGAAAACTAAGAAAATAAACAAATTACAATGAAATATTTCGTAAACATTTTCACACAAAAATCACACAATTTCCCTTTCATACAAATTTACCCGTCTAAGAATTTAAGAAAATAAATATCATTTAAGTATATCTGGAATATTGAACATTTTACAACTTGTATAACATTTTTATACCTTGCTCCGCTTAACCAAGGGATGCAAAACTCTGACCGATAGCAAATCAGTATCAATCTCTGCAGCTCTCACTCGCGTGAGCTGAGACAAACACAATAAAACATATTTAAACAACTGCACGCACTGTTCACATTCAAAAGCACTACAAACATACATCGGACAATAAATTTATAACTATAACGTACCGTGCTAATTCTCCAAAAAAGGCACAAACAAAGTGAAGACGAGCCATTTACTACGTCAGCGGTGTGGTTTCTTTCCCGCTCTGTGTCCCCGCTCTAGTGACCGCCCCGGAAACATGAACAACAAACAACAGTTCCGACCACCGTAACATGAATGCACCTCCAAACTGCCCTAGCGGCCACTTACAAAGCCTCTCAACAACATACATAAATTCTGTTACTTGGGATCTACAGTCACCACCTCTGTGTCTCTAGATGAGGAGATCAACTGCAGGATTGGCAAAGCAGCCACTACTTTTGGCAAGCTGACCAAATGAGTGTGGCAGAACAAACACCTCACCACAAAGACCAGAATCCAGATCTATGAGGCATGTGTGTTGAGTGCTCTTCTCTACGCATCAGAGACATAGACCACATACAAGAGCCAAGAACGCAAGCTGAACACCTTCCATCTTTGCTGCCTATGCAAAATCTTCAGCATCAAGTGGCAGGACTGTGTGCCTAACACCAGAGTGCTTGAAATGTCTCGCCAGTCCTCTACCATCCTGAGCAAGAGAAGAATGAGATGTCTGGGCCACATCAATAGAATGGAGGACATTCGCATCCCCAAGCAGCTTCTGTTTGGCACTCTTACTGGAGGACAACGTCATCAAGGATGCCCTAAACTATGCTACAAAGATGTGTGCAAGGACATAATGAAGAACCTCCAGATCAACCCTGACACATGGGAGGGAATGACTAAAGACAGGAGCAAATGGAGTGCAATGGTCTTACAGGGGAGCCTCAGCATACAAGAGACAACAGAGTAGTAACCACGAAGCAATGTGACAAGGCAGGAAGGTCAGAGCTGCCTCTTCCTCAACATCCATCGAGCCGATCTTCCCCTGCTACAAATGCAGTAGCCCATGCCACTCCATCAATGGATGAATAAGCCACAAGTGTGCATGTCATTCATCTACAAGCATCTGCTAAGATCATCTTGGAAGACGCAAGAGAGC
>JAODOC010000001.1:8359871-8371828 GCA_027575955.1 Nemapteryx nenga | reverse complement strand
GATGCATCTCGAGTTTATGTGCGGTTTTTTCCGATGCCGACGTTTGCAAATCGATGCAACTGCATCTTAACAGGTCGTATCGATTTTCCGATGCGCATCGGTGAATCTTCCCAAGCCTAATGTACATACATCCCAATTTATACAAAGAGTTCCAGAAATGGAAAGTGTGCCTGATCACCATATAAATAAACTAGACTAGCCCACCTGTAACGTAAGTTTAGCCAACCTAAAGTTACACAGGGCTAACTGACAGCCAGCCACTGTGATGATAGTACTAAGGCTAACATTTGTCTTCTTAGGCTATGTCCACACTAATACATTTTAGTTTTAAAACTTTTGGCTACATTTTTGCTACATTTACGACTGGTGTCTACACTATTCCAGAGATTTTGTGCCCCTACAATGGAGACTTTTGAAATGCTCCTGGCTGCATTTTAGTTTGAAATCTCTGTGGTAGCATTTTAGAGTAGACAGGCAAAAATGGAGAGATTTGGAAACAATGATGCAGAAACCCACGTTCACTTCCTGATTGGGTTTTCACTGAAATTTCTAGCATCCTCTTGAATGAACTTACGAATCATATTTTTGAGTATCTGATTAAATCATTCGACCAACCCATCATTTGCGGATGATAGACACTAGTATGAATCTATTAAATCCCCACTAATTTATACAGTTTGCAAAGTGCGCATGATGTGAATGTTGTGCTTTGGTCAGTCAGAATCTCTTTTGAAAAAACATGGAAGTGTGCTTCTGCAACATTGTATGCAGAATTGTTGCGTAGAGGCACTGCTTCCGGGTATTGCATTGCATAATCCACGAAGACAAACACAAAGCAATGCCCTTGTGCAGATTGATCTAATGGCTTGATGAGATCCAGACCAATTCTTTCAAAAGGGATTGTGATCAATGGTAAAGGGCAAAAATGGTGCTTTTGGGGTGGTCAGTGGATTCACCAGCTGACATTTGTGACATGTTGTGTACCACCTGTGAGCATCACCACGAATGCCAGACCAATAGAAACAGGCCATGAGTCAGTTCAGTGTTTCTCCTAACCTAAATGCCCCACCATGGGATTATGATGAGCCACCCTTTGAGACCTACAACTGGGTTATTTCCTCTACTGTGTGTGAGTGTCCTGCATCACTCAATATAACCTCTGTTTTTCACAGAAAAATATGGATAGGAGAGTTCAATGTTAGGCTGGAAGTGTTGACCATTGATTACTTTCACTTGATCAAAAGTGTGTCTTAGGAGTTCGGTTTGCACCTGCTCCAACAGGAAATCCCAAAGGGAAATCCCTGTGCAGAGTGGAGGGGCAGAGCCCTCCCCAACCTCCATGTTCCCCTGACATGGAGCTGATGCAGATGGCCCTGGGAATGTCTTCCTAGAAAATGCTGCATTTCAACCCCCCTGGTTTTGCTTCAGCAAGATCCATTCACAAATAAATGCTTTCCTAATACTTTAAACCCTGACAGATATAACCCTGTTACAGTGTCTCTTGTACGTATTCCACCATGGCCTTTTGTTCTGAAATTGCCAGGGGATAGATCTGACAGTGTGGAGGCTTGGTGCCTGGGAGGAGGTCACTAACACAGTCATATGGCTGGTGGGGTGGCAGCCCACTGGCCTTCCCCTTACTGAAAATCTTGTATGTGTTGTAGCATGGTGGGATGTGAACAGTGTTGATGTGGTCAGGGCTTGCCAGTAAGGTGGAGGCTAGGGTGAGTTCAGGCAGACGGAGTAGCAGCCAGGGGAATCCTAGAATAATGGCCTGGTTTTGGGTTCAGATGATGAAGAGGGAAATTTTTTTTCCTTCTGTAAAGTACTGACCTGAAGTTCCAGTGGCAGTGGGTGGGTTGTAATGCACCCCTCTCCAATGGGTCCACCATCAATGGCCTTAATTCTTACTGGCTGCAGGGGTTCTTATGTGGGTATCTGGACCTTCTGGATGATAGCACAGTCAATAAAGTTGCCAGTGGCCCCAGAGTCTATCAGGGCAGAGAGAACATGGGATGATTATGAGAAGTTTAACAGTACATTTAACTTGAGAATCTGTTGTAGTGGAGATGTAGTGGGACTCACTGGGAGAAAGATAAGAGTGCTTGTAGCTCCCTTGGTTCCGGTGACTCTCCTATGGGCTGGATGGGACACTGAGCTAGCAGATGGTTGGCCCCTCCATAGTAGAAGTGCAAGCCCTCCTGGCACCTTTGTTCATGCTTGGAGTGGGTCACATGAGTGCTGGAGATTTCCATGGGCATGGGGGTAGCAGTGGCCAGAGCATTCAATGAGGAACCTTGTAGTGATGGCCTGTTCCAGAAGAGGTTGTCTATCCTGATGGCTAGGTTGATGAGAGAGTCCAGGGTTTGCTGCTCATAACAGCAGGCCAGCTCAGTCAGAATGAGGGGGTCAAGTCCCTGACGAAATGTGGCTTTCAGGGCCGGCTCGTTCCACCCGCTCCCAGCAGCAAGGGTACAGAACTCCAGTGCATATTCAGCTACTTTTCTATCCCCCTGCTGTAGTGTTAGCAGCCTCTCACCAGCCTCATCGCCCACTGGCTGATGGTCGAACACTCTTAAATAGTTCAACAAAGCATGCATATGAAGTTGTGGGCTCACCACCCCTCTACCACACAGCAGTCCCCCAATTGAGCACCTTCCCATTGAGCAAGTTGATAAACTGAGCAATTTTATGGTAATCAATCATAACCTTTCTGCACCAAAAGAAGAGTAAGCACTGAAGCAAGAAGCCTTTATATTTAGAAACCTCCCTGGAGAATTTATCTGATCAGGGCACAAGCAGAGGAGCACTCACGGTGGGCATGGAATGTGTTAGAAGAGTCTGCAAGACAGCAGTGGTAAGTTGTGAAATGCAGGTGTCCAGTTCACTTAACATCTGCTGATGTTCTTCTAATAGGCATCCCTGTGCTGAAAGAGCAGTTTATGGTGTCTCCTCTGCTGCATCCATTATGTAGGCAAAGTGTTTTATCAGGTCTGCAGACAGCTGTAGGATGCAGTCGCAGGGGACAGCGGGTATGTCACAAACTGGCAAACAAATCCAAGTCTTAATCCAATTCATAGTCATGGGAAAGCAAGGGGTCAGGCGAGATGCAGTCAGTATGTCAGAGACAGAGCAGAGATCAAAGTCAGGAATGTGGAAGAAAGGTCAGAGTTGGGTTAGAGCAGTACTTAGTGGAAAGGCTTGGCATGGTCAGGCAAGGCACACTGAGTAATACTTTGCAATGAGCAAACTGAGGGAGAGCGCTTATATTGTGTATGAGTGGTGATTAGGGGAATGCGGAGCAGGTGCAACACAGATTAAAATTTGGGAGAAGGAGAGTGGTGTGGTGTCTGCTGGGAGTTGTAATCCACGGCATCCATGTTTGAAGGCTGCTATGAACTCGGGGCTTCCACATAATTTGTGACAGTTTTGGGTTTTCTGTTTACTCCAGCTATCTAGCACAGGAGTTAACATTTTAATTTTCTCTTTCCTAGATGACACTTTACATTTTTCTTCTAGTAACTCTACCAGTTTATCAAAATATTTGCATTTATCTATGTCTGTGTCATGATGCATGTCTGCAGGTACATCCATCAAGTGACATGGCTTTTCCTGAGTAGCTACTTTAATTTTATTGACTTCTTTTTTTTTTTAACATAATACATCTTGTCTTTAGGGCTCACATAGTTGTTTGGTAAACAGCCAAGGATGCTGGTAGTGCTGATGGTACTTTTTGCTGATGGTAGATGCACCAACATGTTTCAGTGACATCACAGCAAAAACACAATAATAGTGGGAAATTTAATATCTAAATTTTAAAAATGAATCATGAAAGAAAAATGAAAAAATTGTCCTTTCAATGCATAAATCTGATTTATGGTTTTATAAAAAAATAATTTAAACAAGAATTTGTTTTTTCATATGTAAATGTAAACCATCTGAATGTGGCATAGTTGCATATTTGTCAAAGACAATATTTTGTAAGTATTTTAGCAAACAAATAGTTTTTGCTCACTGTGGTCAAAGACAGGACAACTGGTGAACCAACAACAGGGTCATGGGTCAAGTCAAGTCAAGTTTATTTGTATAGTGCTTTCAACAGTAGACATTGTCTCAAACCAGCTTTACAGAAAATTAAAAGCTTTAAACATGAGCTAATTTTATCCCTAATTTATCCCCAATGAGCAAGCCTGTGGTGATGGTGGCAAGGAAAAATCCCTCAGACGACATGAGGAAGAAACCTCAAAAGGAACCAGACTCAAACGGGAACCCATCCTCATTTGGGTGGCAACAGATAGCGTGATTTATAAATAACTCGCTTCTATAACTGTGTCCTATAGAGTCACAAAGTATAACTGTGAAAATAGGAAAACCATTATAGTTTTAACATGAAGTCTGTTTTGTTGAAGTTATAAACTGTTTATTGATTGAAACTTGAGTGCAAAACTGTTCATGACAACAGCAGTCCAAAAGCTAGCAAGTCAACTGTAGTCCTCAGGCATAAATGTATTACTGTAAGTGTCCAGAGCCATCTTCCAAGTGTGACTTTCGACTGTCCATATGGGGCTGTCCTCCACAGGAGCAATGTGATGAGACTCCAGCCAGACATAGGGCATCAGGCTGGATCAGGCAGGTCCAAGGAGCAGAAGAGGTCAGCATCTTACTGGTGTCTCAGGATCGACATGCAACTCAGAGGGACAGACGGGCGGGGGGAACACAGGTTGTTAGGTATGCCAAATATCACCAAACGAGTAAGAACAGGATACATTTTGCACTGAGTGCAAGCAGGGACTCCGGCAAAACTAACTATTGACAGTATAACTAAAAGGGGAGAGCCAGAAGGTACCACAGACATGAGGGCACCCTGGAACATAAAGCAGCCAGCCACTACATCAACAAATCTGAGTGAGCAAGTGAGTGGGGGGATGACAGCATCCATACATCCCAGTTTACAAAAACTCTCCATGCCTGAGAACCCTCCAGATCTACTCCTTTACCTAATAAAAACTATTAACAAAAGGCTTGACTAAACCAATATGTTTTCAGCCTAGACTTAAACACTGAGACTGTGTCTGAGTCACAAGCACAACTTGGAAGGCTGTTCCATAACTGTGGGGCTTTGTAAAAAAGGGCTCTGACTTCTGATGTACGGGTAGCCTTCACTATACGAGGTACCAGCAGATAGCCTACACCTTTTGATCCAAGTAGGCATGGTGGGTCATAAAGGACCAGAAGTTCACTAAAGTACTGTGCTGCAAGACCATTCAGTGCTTTAAAGGTCAATAGTAGTATTTTATAATCAATACGAAATTTGACTGGGAGCCAATGCAGTGTGGATAAGACAGGGGTGATATGGTCATGTCTTCTAGTTCTAGTAAGTAAATGCTTTAACGTCCCAACTTTTTTGAAATGTGTTATCAGAATCAAAATTGAAATATGTGGTTATTTTGGAAGAAAAAAAATAATGAGGTAAAATGTCAAATAATGTGCCGTTGTATTGTTTTGAGTGCAATACAGGTCAAAGATTATTTACAAAACATTGTTTTCAGGTTTAATCTCAGTTTTAAATTTCAACATACTGTACCGACTTTTTCTGATTTGGGGTAAATAAATCGATAGTTACATATGTAACCGCTGTTCTATGAATGTCCCCTACCCCGGCACTAAAGGCATGTTCACGCAGGAAGTGACCTCTTGGCAGTCTTCTTGCAAGTATTCCGAGTGACTGCCAAGCTCTGGTGGTCATTCTATTTCATTTCTGGTGCTTTAAGCACCTGGATGACTAATACCAAGGTCATGAGGAAGACCTACTTGCCCCTTTAAGACAGCTATGAAGGAGTAGGAAGAATGGTTGTTGCCACTGGGTTGTGAGAGACCACATTAACCCTATAGAATCTTGCAAATATGCAGGTTGATGTCCATGATGCAGCTGCACAGATATCTGAAAGAGGAACCCCTCGTAGGGCTAAGATGACAGAGACACATTGAGTGACCCCTCACATGAGGGATTGGGAGACCACTGCCCCTATAGGCATAGACAATAACATCTACAATCCATTTTGACAGCTGCTGTTTGGACAAGACATGACCTTGCCTATGCCCTGTATGACAGACAAACAGTGAATCTGACTGCCAGAAGTCAGCAGTGGTATGAAAATAAGTCTTTAATGCTCACACTGGGCACATGAAGTATGCACTCTGCCCCTGCTCATCCTCTTGAGTTGGGGGCTCAAAAGCTGCCAGACTGAGGGGCCGGTTTGTGTAAGAAGATGAAAAGGTCTTTGGGAGAAAGGAAGGGTTAGGCCATAAGGTTACCCCTGTGTCACCAGGATTCCAATGTAGGCACTCTTGGCTCACTGACAAGACAAGCAACCCACCTACTCATCTGGCCGAAGCCATGGCTGAGAGAACAGCTGTCTTCATAGACAAATACTTAAATTCCAACCTCTCTAGAGGTTCAAATGGGTGTGTGCACAGTGTCTTTAATATAAAGGGCAAGTCCCAAGAGGGTACTGGGTTTCTCCAAGGTGGTCTTAGCCTTTGCGCATCCTTAAGAAAGCGTGTCACAAGAGTATGGGACCCAACAATCATTCCATCTATCCTGTTATGCATGGCTGAGATGGCAGCTATATAAACCTTGATGGTGGAGGCTGCAAGGCCTTCATCAAGGCAGGACTGGAGAAAACTGACAATTACTGGTATAGAACAAGGTGTCAGTTTCTGATCTTGTGCATGGCACCATTCAAAAAAAAGCTTCCATCTGTTAGCGTAGTGCACATTGGTGGAAGGTGCCCGGGAGCCGTTGATGGTCCACACAACAGCTGGATTACAGGATCCTAACAATGGCTCTGGCCCTTCAAAGGCCAGACCCCGAGTTACAGCTGAGCTGGGTTCAGATGCCAGATTTGACCCTCCAGGTGTGAGAGGAGGTCCCATTTTATAGGGAGGCACCAGGGCTCCCTGTCCAGTAACCTGTGTGTTATTGGGAACCACGCTCTCCCAGGCCATCTGGGGGCTATTAGTAGCACCTCATGATTTCCAGTGAGGATTGCAAGTATTCCGAGTATACTAAAGTGGGCAGTGTTAATGGTAGTGGAGGGAAAGTGTACAGTAGCCAATCTGGCCACACATGAGCCAGTGCATCTTGGCCCAAGGGGCTTGTTAATTCCCCCAGACAATACCAAAGGGACAGTGTGTTGTTGCCTGTGAGCCGAAAAGATCCACCTCCGTCTTGCCATATCTGTGCCAAATCTCTTTTACCACTTTGGGATGCAGCCTCCATTCCCCAGGATGGGGGCATTGCCGGGATAGAAGATCTGCTGCCCTGTTCTGAGTACCTGGTAAGTATATTGCCCTCAGGCTCAATAGGTGAGTAAGGGCCCACAGTAATAGCTGTTGCACTATCCTTAAGGACTGTGTGGACCTCATGATCCCCTGGTGGTTTATATGGTAGACCACAGATGTGTTGTCTATCCTTATAAGGACATGTTTCCTTACTAGCACTGGGAGGAAATGTTTGAGGGCAAGCAGAACAGCCTGTAGCTCCAACACATTTATGTATTGTTCCTGCTGCCAAGGCCCCCACTAGCCTCTGACCATTCTGCATTGCCACACTGGTCCCCACCCTGCTAGGGAGGCATCTGTGGCCACAACCTCTCTGTGAGAAGGTATGGACCCTAAAGGAACATCCTGGGTGAGATCTATTTTTTCCCTCCATGGGTGCAAGCATCTTGGGCCATTGGCAGTGACTCTGACCAGCTTGCGTCTGTGTTGAGTGGGGTGCAGACAAAGATTGTTCAGCCAGGTGTGGAGAAGCCTCAATGACAGAAAGCTTAAAGGGATCACGGATGAGGCTGCTGTGAGCATGTGTAGCAGTCTGAGAAATTATCTTAAGGCCAGGGCTCTGCCTCTCATGAAGTGACTAATGAGCTGGAGGATGTTGTGAATCCGCTGTGGAGAGGGGGTGGCAGTCATCAGCTGTGAGTCCAACTGGATGTGAAGAAACACTGTGCACTGACTGGGTATAAGGGAGCTCTTTTCATGATTTATTATCAGCCCTAGCTTGGTAACATGGTAGATCAGTGAACCTGATTCCCTAAAAGCATCTACTGGGAACAAATAAGCCAGTCGTCTAGGTAGGGGAAAATGTGCATCCTTCTGGCCTGTAGTGGGGACAGCACTGCTGCTACACACCTTGTAAAGACTCGGTGCTAGTGAGATTCTGAATGGGAGCACATGAAACTGGTAAGCCCTGTCCTCAACAGCAAAATGGAGGAGTTGCCTGTGCTGAGGTATGATGGGAATGTGAAAGTGTGTATCTTTCAGATCGATGGTTGTAAACCAATCATTGTGCCTGATGCCCTGCAGCACATCCACTTTCCTTAACATATGGAACTTGAAAACCTTGAGATACTTGTTTAGAGGCCTCAAATCCAATATGGGGCAAAGTCTGCCATCCTTTTTGGGGGTAATAAAATAAGTGGACTAAAATCCACTGTTCTGTGAACAATTGTCTAATGGCTTGATGACACACTTCTCCAGGAGAGTCAAGATCTCCTGGCATAGAGCCAAAGCCTTGTTCAAGTCCTTGACAATGGTCATTTTGACCCCATGGAACCTCAGTAGTCAGCATCTGAATTGAATGCTGTAACCCTGTGACAGGGTTGACACAACCCAGGGGTCTGACATAAGCTCTTCCCAGCACCTGAGCTGCTGTTTGGTGAAGCACCTGACCACGGGAGAGATACAGTCATGTCTGCTCCCTTGCCCCTTCCTAGAGGGATGATGGCCAGAAGACTGGCCGCACTGTACCAAGTGAAGGGGCTGGGTGTGGGTTGACTGGCGAAACCTGTCTGAGTGTTGTGCCCTCAGCTGCATTATTGGTCATGGTATTGTCTGAGCCATATTTATTGCTACAGAGGGCCTCTGTCTGGGGGGGGTCACAGCACAAACTGGCAAACTGCTGTCTGGCCTGTGTAACCTGTAGGCTACGCTTCAGAGCTTGCTGTGAAGCACGTCCAAACTGCTGTCCTGAAATGACATGAAGAGAGCAGAGGGCTTTTCTGCAGGGTTCCAGAAGCAGATACTGGGCTAGCCATATCTGATGCCAAGCAAGGGTCAGCAAAGACATTAGTCTACCCAACTCTCTGGTCATATAGGCGAATGCCTGCAAAGAGGCATCATTCAGGCTCTGGGCAGAAGGTTCAACCTCAGAGGTTTGCAATGTGTGGGACAGGGCAAGTATAAGGTGTGACATAGAATTCCCAATGTATCCAATACGAGCTGCTGTGTCATAGCTCCTTATAATCAGACTGCTTGTCAAACGGCATTGCAGCCGGGGACAGTGCGCCTTGGGCCTAAGTGCTGCATCAGGGAACAGCACCAGGACAATGACAGCTGGCTCTATTTTGGGCATGCTGTCTAGGCTATGATCAGCTGCATCCTGTATGCTAGCCAGCACTCTGCAGTTGTTGTGGAGATGAGAGAAATGTCATGGGGGTCAGCCCAGCATCTCTGCAGCTCCTCAATATATGGGGCTGAAGTTGGGACACAGAAAGGTGCAGACTGAGAGATCTTCTTGAAAAAGGCACTTTGAGGAGTCACCTGGGTTGGGGCTGCATCCAACCCCAGACATGATAGAGCCATCTTCACAGCAGGGCTGACTGATGTCTGGCTAGTCTCTGAGCCCCTCAGTGAATTGTGGCTCATCTCCTGGGAGTTGGGATGAGAGAAGTGGGAGCTCTCCTCTACCCCTTCCTCCACTCCCACCACCGCTGAGAACTAGGCTCTCTGAAGCCCTAGTGGAGAGGACATCTTCCTCCTGGATCTCAAAGGCCGGTGACAGTGCTGGAAGCAGTGCCTCAGAAGATGACTGTTGTGCGGATGTAGCAGATATGCTAGCAGGCTGTGCACTAGGTTGTTGCAGATTAAGTAGGAGGGTCTTAATCTCTGCAAACTCAGAGACCAAAGTATCAACCTTTTGGGCCAAGGGATTGACTTTCCTGCGTTTTCCCCTAGTGGGGGGCCTCTCATAACTCAGATCTGCGGCATGTGTGTGCACTAGAAAACACAGCTCTATTCCTCTGTGCAGAGGGCAATTGAGAGCTTATTTTGCTCTCTAGTTGGGCTAGCCTGGCTGACCGTGTTGCTAGATTCATGCAGCTGCAATTCATGCATGTCAGCTCTGTCAGTCTCTGCCTTAAATGTTCAACCCCAAGGCAAGAGGGACATCTGGCTCAAGAAGGGTTTGGCAATCAATGCACATCATAAACATTATCAACTACTGCTTCCACTAGACCTAGGTTGATGTAGTAGCCTAATTACTAGCCTATTCAGAGGGTTTCCCCTAGGTAGCTATGCAAGTAAAATACTTTTGCAGCAAGTGTATTTGGTGCAGTTAGGAGTGAATGCCCTGCAGTTAGTTAATAATAAATGAACACAGACTAATTACATAATTAGACTTCTCTACAAACAATGCATCAATTCTACAATATAAATGAAAATTGTGAGGAATAACCCTGAACTTTTAAATGTAGTTTCTTAATTAATCCAGGCGAGTAACCAGTCTTCAATAACAATTTAACATAAAAGTGGATAGTTACTATCCACCTCTCAAGCAAAGACCTGTTATGCTAATACAGCTTGCATTTTGTAACGGAGAGCTACAAGGGGAGATACCAGCCTGATACTCAAATTAATTGCATTCGAGATCAGTGTTAAGGCGAGAGACACCGCCTGACTGCGAACTTAGTTATTCCTTTTAGAGTGCCGAATCAGAGTGAGTCGACTCATATACGGCTTAAAAAAAAAAAAAGATTTACTTACCTGTTGTCATATAACACCATCCATGACTTGCTCAAAAGCCTACAGAACACACTTAACTGTAAATAAAAGGCTAATCGCAGTCCTTGGAGGGCAAAAGTTCACAGCTCCAACTCCTCTTGAGTTACAAGACTACCAGCGATGCCTGTATACTCCTGAAACCTACTTACCAATGTGAGAAGAGAGCAAGAGGTCGCTTCCTGGGTGAACATGCCCTTAGTATCAGGGCAGGGGACATACGTCACCCATGTCACAGGTGACTGTTAATACAAACACTTGACCTGCACGTACACATGATGGACATCCAGGTGCTTAAAGCACCACCACTGGTGGTCAGTAGAAATTAAATAGAACAGAAAGTAAGTTAGTAAGTAGGTACTGCTGTTCCTACTACTGTACTAATATTAAATTAAACTTTAGATCCCATAAAAGAGGAAGTTATTTCACAGAGATAGATAAATGGCAAATTCAAAAGAAATAAATATATAGCACAGGATGTTTTTCACTCTTTTTTGGAAGTCTTTTTTTTTTTTCTTGAAGGCTTACATTTTAGTCAAACAAGTAAATCTTCATACATTGCACACAAAAATGTTGAATATGAGCAGTCATGCAACCTGAAATAAACCAAACTAAAGGAAAGGGGGGGAAAAAATCAGCTCTCTATGTAGTTTTGATCAGTTGTGATAGAAATCGTATGTGAAAATCTCTGCTGGTTAACATTGTCTCATTTATCCTGGTACACCACTCACCACTGGAAATTCACTTTTTTTTTTTCTTGTTAACATGGAAATCGGTTTAATTTGGCATGGGCAGACAATTTTCTTACACAGCCATGTTAATTTTGTTAAACAGCCCAGGCGCCAGAGAAAGCATGACCTCTGAGGTCAGAGGTGATAATGCGGCTGAGATGACGATGTGCAGGCCTCATATTGGACAATTACAACTAGATTAGAGACATAATCATGATGTTGAGGCGTCAGAGTCATTTAGGCAAGCAGACAGAGGGGCTTCATTTTGCAGATGAAAAAGAGAGAACATAAAGGAGGAAGAGAAAGTCCAGTCAACAGTCCAGTGCAATGGAGAGTGTGGAAAAGAGGTGAAGAAGCGTGTGCAGGCAGGCTGGAACGGGTGGAGAA
>JAODOC010000001.1:7166818-7178845 GCA_027575955.1 Nemapteryx nenga | reverse complement strand
GTGGGGGAAACCGGAGCACCCAGAGGAAACCCACGCGGACACGGGGAGAACATGCAAACTCCGCACAGAAAGGCCCTTGTTGGCCACGGGGCTCTAACCCAGACCTTCTTGCTGTGAGGCAACAGCGTTAACCACTACACCACCGTGCCGCCCAACTTGAAAATTGTGACGACTGATATCTTGAAACTTGGTATATAGTTGGTATATAGGGCGGGGGATATAGATGACTCTGTCTTCTTGTTCTCTCTCATTTTGGTCTTAATAAGTCTTGCATCAACACAAAACAAGCACTTCATGACATGATTTTGTTTTTTTCTCCATCTTTGTCCTCAAACTGTTCCCTAATGTGTGCACCTGTTCTTAGTCCTGTTCCTTTGTCTTGTCATGAAGTCTCTGTTATAGAAAACTGATTCACACCACCTCCTGTCAGTCAGAATCAATAACTTATCAGCACTGTCGTGTAATGGCATTTTACAGTCTACACTCTCAGTTGAGGTTAAGGCTCAGATGAATAAAGCCTTACAGAATTAAGGCTACCCGTTTACGTTTTCCCTTTTTGTTCCAAGTACTCTGCCATCTTTTGATTAGTTTTCACAAAGCATCACTGAATCCAGTAGTGTTTAACATGGCCTTTCATCTAAAAAGCAATACACTTATGACATCTCAGAGGGGAAAAGGTTAATTACAATTTCCCAAAATGTCGCACAATGGCACATAATTAATGTTAAACTGTGAAAAATAGGCCGCTCAAGAAAGTACATGGTCGAATGATAATTAGATATGTGTGCTGTCGACATCAAGGTCATTAGGCTGCGTGTGCCCAACAAATGCTTAATTAGCTCAGAATCAAAATCGCTAATGTTCATTAGCTGTGTTGCCATGTTGAAAACGATCCATTAGGACCCTATATTAGATGTCATTATCATTTATAATACATTTGTGTTGTCACGGCAAAGCATCTCATGAATAAGCTACGCTCATCCATGCTAGAGATTTATTAATGCTGCACTGCTGCGTAAAACTCACAAAAAAAAAAAAGTATTAACTGAAGTGCAAAAGAGTAAACAGGGCTTATCACTTTTTCGCATGTTTCTTTTTTATTGATAATTGGTTATTCGTGTAAATCTGTTCTACAAATTAAAGAAACAAAAGACTATTTACATGGGATATTGTTCAAGTCCTGAAGACAGCGTTATATGAGCACCTGTGTTGAGATCCTTCCAAAATGGGTTGAGTATTTGTGACCAGGAGAACATTTTCCAGGAGAACGAGATTTGGTAACAGTTTTTGATAAAAGATTCTCTAGAAGATTGTCTATGAGAGATAACCATCAAACATGGCATACAGGATCAAATGACAATTAACGTCTACGTTTTTCATTATTACCACTTGAAGCACTTTTTTTTTTTTTCAGCTGTTGCTAGTATACAAACAACCTGGGCTAATAGTGGCATGCTAGACCAATGGAGTCCAAATCATGTTGGGTTCTTTTTTCCCCCTAGACTCTAAAATCATAAGGTGACTTAACCTCTGGCAATGAAGCCATGGATGGTAAAGGGCAACAACTCCACTACGCAGACCCCATTAGCCCAGGGTATGTATCGAATTGCATGGATTTAACACAGTATAGGCTCAATAGAATGAATCCCTTCACAGCATGAGGCAACCTCATCGGCCTTCATCCTCAGTGAGATCGCAGATTGAATAGCAAGAGATGTGAGGCAAGTCGCCGATGGAGGAAAGAAGAGAGGAGGAAAAGCATGAAGCTTGGGAATGAGAAGGCGCTTGGCAAAAGTGTGGAGGGATAGGAATATTTGAGAGAAGAAAGGATAGGTGGAGGGTGAGAAAGAGAAAGTGAGTGAGAGAGAGAAGTCTTAATCCCATCAGCACAAACCTGTGGATGAGAAGAAGAAGGTCAGCACTGTGATTTGTTCATTTTGAATGTACTTCCTAGCATAAGGAATGTAAGTCTGGAATTGAAATAAACCGTATACTGTAATAATATCATGAATATGGAATGAAATACTTTAGTGGCATGCTGTTCCAGGAAAATAATCAACGATGATACAACGACTGATACAAGGAAGAATTACTTTTACCAACAACCCGACATCGATTTCCTGAAATGCTTTATTCCTCTTATAACACAATATTTTGCCAACAATTTTTTTTTGTATTATTTAAAAAAAAGATGTCAAAATGAACTTTTTATCCATTTACAATTACGTTTAAAATTGTAGAAATTAGTTTCCAATAATGAAGTTATATTCCAATAATGAAGCTTTATTTCTCACACTGGAGACTCCTTCCATGAGTCAAATGTTGAATAAGTATCTCCACAAAGCCCTGACATTTAAATTAGCACGTGATTGTTGTATCATATCGGCACTCACATGTCTTCGGGTTTTATCTAACTTCTCACTTGTGCACATCGGTCATTTTGGTATCGCACTCAAATACATGCCACTGTCATTTACAATTCAAACCCTGAACCATAGCATGACATGACATGACATGACATGACATGACAGTCTTACTCAGTTATTTAGAGTGCAGACAGAGTTTTTACCTTCACACTCGAATGCCTGAAGCATAGTGGTGTAACTGGGTCCCAGCCATGATCGGTAAGTTCCCATCACCCTTATCAGCTTCACGGTCGAGTCACTGAACATGACGTCAGGCTGTCCGTACCCCATCGAGCTAAAGAGTGAGAAGCCCTGTGTAGCATTGGTAAATGTATTCTGGAGGAAAGAGCACGAACTGAGTAAAAATGCTGAGCAAAGTAACGCAATCAACAATATAAATCTATATAAACCCATCAAACTACTGTTCGAGATGATTTTGACATGTGCTACACTTTCTTACGACGTCTTTTAATGGTGATTATTCATTATAAGGGCCATATTCACAGCTAATTAGGTTCAAAAGTAATGCCAATGTTTACACGTAGAAAGTTATTCCGAGTTGGGTTACACAGCCACTTAGGTCAACTTTCTACGTCCACCATTTAGATTATGCAAATTTTTTTATCTTTCTGAGATTTACAGATATTTTCTTCAATAGAAGCATCCAAGATGGCGTTTCTAATTAGTGTCTAGAGCACCATAGTTAAATGTGCATTTAAAAAAAAATGGAATAGAAAATACAGACTAAAGAAGGAAATAGTGTTTTTCTTCTTTGTTGTCAAATGGAGAACAATGTAAAATGAAATTAAAAAAAAAAAAAGAACAATCAGAAAAACACTAATATGATCATATGAATGTGAATGAGAAGATGGTAAGCATTGGAATAAACGTCTAATAACAATTTCGTATATACAGTACATTGCAAATAAAATAGTACTTACTTGTTGTAATTATTTGCTTATGAATGAGAACACAGTTCATCACAGGCCTGTTTGTCAAGTTAATATGTACACTCTATATTTGTTATCACCTTTAGACAGGAGATGATTATGTCTTCCATCATCTGGTGTGTAATGGATCGTGATTTTTTTTTTTTGCAATAGATAGATACATTAAAGATAACGTCAAGCGTTTTAATTATCCTTCTCCGAAATCATCTGAAATTTTTCCATGGAAGAATACCAGTACTTTTCCTCCCACTGAATACGAGTGTGTGCCAGATGGCACAAAACACTGACCTGAAGCCGTTCCAGGAACTTGTAAACGCGGCATTTATCCTCCAGGCGCACCACCACAGCGTTGGCGGGCACCACAGCCAGGTGGCATCGCTCGTGTTCAGTGGGAGGCGCTTCAGTTCCATCTGGGCAGAGTAGCTTCAGGTCCTCCATCTCTACGTCTAGAGCCCATGATTCCTGGTTCTTACCTTAGACGTGGATACAAGCCTTGGATCATGAGTTCTTAAGACGCACTTTCGCGAGCATGCCCGACATATTTCGGCCATTATATTTAACGCTAAATTTGTGTGTATCCTGTTTGTTGTCTAACAAATCAACTTGGGTGTCAGACATCAAGCTGTGCTAACACTGCAAAAACATCTTTCAGAAATGACACCTTTTTTTTTAATGTTATTGGGCTTAGTTCTGGTGAATGAGTTGTTACTATAGAAACTATAACCTATTAGAACAAGCACATTAATATCAATAATATGAAAATGAAACTCGTTTGAATAAGAGCAGCAACACCACAATTATGATTTGCATGACAAATCTACCTTGTAAATATCGAACTACCATGCGACTCTGCTCCAAAACATGAGTCAGATCAGAATTCACACCATGGATGATGCTTGAAATAGGCAGGCATGGTTTAGTCAGACACCTGGACTTGTTTTTTTCTCAGCATCGAGAGCTACAATGTTATAAAACACTGCCCCCTGCTGGAGACATTTTGGGTTGATAGAACATATTCCTGGACACCTTTCTGTTTTAGTCAGCATTAACTTTTTCAGCAGTTTGTGCTACAGGAGCTCTTCTGTTCTTCTGGACTGGGCCATATGGGCAAGCTTTCGTGCCCCATTTGAATCAATGAGCCTTTGACACCCATGATCCTGTCACCGGTTCACCGGTTGTCCTTTGGATCCTTGGGCCACTTGTTTTTGTAGGTACTAACCACGGCATACCAGGAACACCTTACAAGATGGGCCATTTTGGAGATGCTCAGTCAGACGCAGTCATCTAGCCATCACAATTTGGCCTTTGTAAAAAAAAAAAAAAGTCGCGCAGATCCTTATGCTTGCCCATTTTTCCTGCTTCATATATCCCACCCCTTGACAATGAGATAATCAATGTTATTCACTTCACCTGTCGGTGTTTTTAATGCTATGGCTGATCAGTGTAGGTTGACAACAGCTAGGATGCTAGACACTCAGATAAACCTGACAGGAAGAACAGGTTCAGGTCCTACAACATTCATTCAAGCCAGTTACCTGACCCCATCCACCCTTATGAAATAATCGGAATATTCCAAAAATCAACAGGATGTTGGATCATCCAAATTTCTTGATGATCATGCAAAGAAAAAATGTAAGTAATGTAATCAGAATCTCTTCATGACTAATCTTCATATATAATAGAATCATGATACAATAGGAACATCATTTTTTTTTTTTATTTGGATCAGAAGAAGTGTTAAACAAGCCAACATACCATTGAGGTTGTCAAAGACAGTGGTATGTTTCACAAAGGCCACATCCCCGAGGTTCTCTGCCACGCATCTGCAAATCACAGAGCGCTAAGCAAATTGTATTCATCCAGGCCATGTCTTGTAGTGCTGTACCTTTGAAATACCTCTCACCATCATCCCTAATACTTCCTGCAACTCTAAAAAAAAAAAAAAAAAACAGAAACCCACACTATACCTGAGAGCTCCTGCTTCGCCGTAGTGCCGTTCCCTAGGATTATTGGCGCAGATGTGCCGATCGTTCTCATCACCTATGCAGGCCTCACAAAGGTTTCTGGGATTGTTTCCTTTGGGGTCATGTTCCTTGTCTTTTACCCCTGGAACACAGCTATACCCGAAGAAATCTCCCACCGCTATGTGAGAAGGAACATAAAAAAAAATCCCACACATACAGAGTTGTAATTCTGTCTCTGTTGTGTATTTTATTTGTATTAGTGAAGCTCAGTAATGCTACACCTACACCGAATCCTAATCCTAACCATAACCTTATTTCCCAAACAGGAAGCTTTTGTCTTTTTCAGGTTTTCACATCTTGGAACTTGAAAATCAACCATCTATGTCTTTATGAAACATTTTCTACGAATGTATTTGAGTTAGTTGGGATTATTTTTCAGCTACAAGCGAAAGAAAGAAGTAGCTCAGTTTGGGTATCATACTGAGTTAATGCTGTATTGGAAAGTGTACATTATCCTTAGCATGAAAATGTAAATAATTACAGTATCAATTCATTTTGCACTTTTCATGAAAAAATATCAAACTACCAAATATCAAATACCCAGAAAACACAATACAAGAACGAATGGAAATTTTGTTCACCAGTTATTTTTCCACATTTTTTTTCTTATTATCGTCTCTTTTCCTAGCAATTTTTTAAAAATCTAAACCCGAAAATGTTTTCGTCCCGTGCATCATCTGAAAGTTAGCAACTTTGTCCAAACTCCGACCGGTTCACAATCACATCATGTCATAGTACAGTATGAACTTGTGTCAAGCTTCTCAGTTTATGTGTCTTTATCATGTGCAACTTCAGTCGATCTCTTTTATAAACCATGATAACACGTGCATTTGTGTTTATTTGAAATGAATTTTCCTCAAAATCATTTTCCCAAGTAAAAATCTCAGTTTCTCGACCACCTCCGTTCATGAAAGGTTATATGTTCTTAGTTAGAAGTTAATTACAGAAGGATTTCCTGAAATGTTCATTATTGTTGGATTAACATGAGATTTTATTAAAAAATGTTTACCTTCAGTGTTTAATGTTCTGCCACTCACCATGAGGGAAGTTGCACTGCTCGCCCACGCTGATCTGTGACGTGTTGACCAGGAAGCCGATCGGCACCGTCCAGCCCACGGTGGTGCGGATTCCAGGGTGGCATGAACTGCGCTCGTGCATCTCCAGCAGGGACAGGTCGCCAGAGGACCTGCGTGCCAACGCCACCACGTAGTAATTAACGCCATCTGAGGGAACAAGCAGACATCGATCAGACACTCAAAAGGTAATAGAATTTTGTCCAATTTATTTAAGAAAGTAAAAGTATATTATACACAACTAGATTGATCAGTCATAAACACTTTTGTGATATCATTTTTAAAAATGTATGACAAACATTAATTAAACATGATATTCAGATACATTTATTCTCATCAAGACTATTGTTATTATCATACTACTGATACTGATACTGAATAGCAATAAAAAAAAAATTAATGTATTGATTTCCAATTTGTCAGTTCACTCAGATTTCGAAGTGTGGGTCTAGTTTACAATTTAGCTACAAATTTGTAATTCAGTTTACAAACAAATAAACAAATTTGAATTAATTATATACACACACACAGGGTGTTTGAAAAAATTTGATATAATTTCACAATCAAATAACTTTGCCAATTCTCGTTCAATTGACGTCAAATTTTAACAGCATGTGTGGAAACAGGTCAAAATTTTATCTTTAATGTTTTTTGTTTTTATCATTTTAGGTATCGGAATGCCATTCACTGGAAAAGAAAAGGTGTTTTGTGTGTTAGAGGACGCTCGAACACATTCGAACAAGACTGCATTTATGAGAAAATTCTCTAAAAACGCACCAACGGCAATGCAGATTTGGACATGGCGCAAAAAGTTCAAAGAGGAAGGCTGTCTGTGTGTGCAGGGCAAAATTATCTGGACGACTGCTAGCATCAGTTGAGACCGTCGAGCGGGTTCACGAATATTGAAAATTTGTGAAATCATTCATGGAATCCACATACCTTTGAACTTCTCATTCAAATTTGGAAGAATAAATCTTATATTGCTCAACATTAAGCCTGTTCAGTTTCATTTGCCTGGACTATGTAGTTTCTGGGATATTTATGTCTCAAATCATATCAAATTTTTTTGAAACACCCTGTATATTGTAAACAGTATTTCGTATAAATGCACAGGTGATTATAGAAAATCGTGCATGCTGATTGGTCAAGAAATTTGGATTATTTCTTGATAATTACCTCAAGCGACTCGGCAAAATGATGGCCAATCACTTTGTTACTGTTAATGAGGAAGAATGACAAATTATGAAAGAAAATGCTGTTCCTAAAAGCACTAAAGATGCTACAAAGTTTTGTCTAAAACTATTCAAAGGTAAGATGGAATTGTGAGTTATTTTATCGATTTCAAAACAAAGTATTTTGTGAGACACGGTGTAGATAAGTGACAAGTCTGCACCGTGCCGTTATTACATTTGCATGCCGCTTTTGAAGTTTGAAATACATAATTTAATACAATTTTTTTAAATAATCACCTGTGTATTTATACTAAAACAATTGTCTGCCTCAGGCTCAGCGAATATCGGTGAATAAGAACCTCGACTTTCTCAGGTATTATTCACCAATATTCACTTCACCTTCAGCAAATAATTGTTAAATACAAAATATACTGTTTTTTTTTTCTGACAAAATATAGTAAATTAATCAAATGGCATTTTGTAATCTTCATAAAATGGCATTTGTAATTCACATGAATCAAATGTAAAGTCACCTTGACTGCAGATGTAAAATTTAAGTCACAATAGTAGTGAACATAGGAGCAACAGTGGATTTTAAGATCATAAGCTTACTTGTGGTAATTATGCCTTTGTAGGTCTTTGTAACCTTTTCTTTAAGACTGCGGCCAATGACTACGACTTGATAGGTTTGACTGGGTTCCAGGCGTTTAAATGTAAGATGTGGACCGGTCACATTCCTCTTCAGTATTACACGATGATCCTGTAGGCGGATCACAGTAACCTCATGGGTTGCTTTTGGATCATCATTAACCCACAACAAAGTGAAACCTTTGGACGTAACGTTGACCAGGTGCAGGACCTCAGCATTTACTTCTGGGAACACACACACACACACACACACTTCAATAATTATTCAATAATTCATCATTCTTTAGTTCCAGGCCTTGTTAGTAGTGATGTAAAGACTGCATTATTAAACCACTGATCAAGGCAGTTCAGGGCACAGCAATGATGCCACATGACCTTCAGAAACTATACATTCATTTTAAAAATGTCCAAACCTTTAAGTTTTTGTTCCTTATCTTCCTTCTTTTCCTGCTCATGGTGTGTATTGTTGTTCCTAGAATAAAATGTCGTACATGTTAATAATCCATAATTCTGAATATTATAGGCATGAGGTACTATTTATGTAAGGAGTTGCATCAGAAGGCTTACTTGTAAGTGTTTTGTGACCTGGGTGGTTGGTCACTTTGGTACCATGGGCAGTGCTTTGAGACTTCATCGGACATGTAGAATGTATTCTTCACTGCATGGCGAGTTTCAAAATCAAAGAAAATTTGTTAAATTAAACATATGACTAATGATTAACTCGTACTGTTTTGTTAAAGTGTTATACTTACAACTAAGGTACTTGGGCAGTAGTTGGGCAAACCTCTGAAGATGGTCATCATAGAAGCCTAGAGGTCCATCAACACGCTTGTAGAATACATCTGAAGGTTCACTAGCCACCTGGGCCAGGATACGAGCATCTCCAGCATGGAACTGCTTACCCACTCCTATCACGACAATAAAATAACCTTTGCATTTGACATCAATAGCAGCCTTCAGCAGCCTCTCCTCATTCTCTTCCACTGGCCCAGTCACAAGCAGAACGAGCAATTTCAGGTGGCGTGGATGTGGTGCTTTCTCAAAAACGTGCTCCACTGTACTCTCCAGAGCTGCTGCCAGAGCACGACCCCCTTCTAGCTGCTGAACCTTGTCCAGTAAGAAGCTCTGGATATTGTGAACTGACTTGTGGTCTGTCAGGCCAAATGCTGTGCTAATAGGAATACTGCTATCATTGTACAAATACTCATATGGGCAATGCTGAACCAATGCAACTCTAGTATGATGGGCACTTGTTGCTGGTTCGCTCGAGATCTCCAGCTGATTCACCATGTGAGCAATATACCGTTTAATTTCTGTAAAGACAGTCGGCCAAGTGCTTTCAGAGCTATCAATGATGAAAGCCATATCAACATCCAAGTCTGTAGTGGAGGCTCTTCTTCCCCGACTACTCAGGGAAGGCTTATAATTACACAGGTCATTAGGCGTGCAGATGTCTGCAGGAAAAAAAAACAAAACACAAATATTTTCAGTGGCTGTCCTTTCCATCACATGTTGCTATATGTTTCTGTTTTAGAGCTACTGTATATAAACCATGAATATAAAGTGGATTTTTTTTAGGCTAAACGGTAGTGCATGACATGGTTTTACCTAGGCAGATGTGGCAGTCCATTATCTCCTTAATTTTGTTGGGGTAATTTGCACTTGATTGAGAGGGTAGTTCCTTGAAATAGGCTAATACAGTGTTATTGACCTGAAACAGACAAATATGTGAGCGTGAAAGGAAAGCTAGGGCAGTCTGAAAGCATTCTGCAAGTAGGCATAATAATATTTTCTAGCTGTGTACTGTAATTTGCTTTAAACATATTTATGTGATTCATCTTGTTTGAATTCTTGGTTCTTCTGCACCGACCTGCAGGGATTCAGTTGGCGGACGAGGCATGAGGAAAATAGTGGTGATTCCAACATCGTAGAGTCGCAAAGCAGCATTGGTGAATGCTGTTGTGATGTCCACAGGGTCATTCACTAAAAACACAGCCACCTTGCGCACCAAGAAGCCACTGCGCACCCTCTTAAAGGTGTTTTGGGCCAAAAAGTTCATGGCTGTTTCCAAGTTGCGCTTCTTATTTGTCCTCAGAGTCTGCAAGCCTCGCACCCGTTCCAACAATGCATGTTTTTTCAAAGCATCAGAAAAGCGTACGTCAGTGGTTGTCTCACTGTTGTAGAGTGTCAGAGCCACTCGAGCACCTCGTGGACAATTGCTGTCAGTAATGGTAATGTCATTCAGCAGATGGAGTATAATGTCCTTCATACGGTCAAAATTATCCTTTGACACACCAGTCGATACATCCAGGGCAAAGGCCAGTTCAGTGGGATAGAGAGGACATTCCTGAGCTCCTGAAAAAAAATAGGCAGTAACATGGTTTAAGCATCTTCAAGCTATAAAATTAATGTATTTTTTAAAAAAATATGTATTTAAATCAAATAATGACTCACTTACCATAACAGCATGCTACAAGAGAAAATAACAAAAAAAGAAAGTCAATAATGTCCAGTCAGTTAAATGTTTTTTACAACAATAAAACACCCATTGAATGTGATACTGTAAACCAATACATACGACAGTTATCTCTGATTTTCTTGACCAAGGCACAAGTCTGTAAAAAACAGGATGCGGTCGGTTAGCAAAGAATTCCCATTTTCCCCCCACCATTAAAAATTATTGCAATAAGAATATGCCCTTACTGATACACTTGGTCCTCTGGGTCCCTTTGGGCCCTGTGTGAACAAAAACATTACTTTCCAACAGTTTGATATAGCTGAGGAGAAGACTCATCTGTTTTTGGGTTGTTTAAACTGGACTGGCACTGGTCAAATGGCAAATTATTTCCCCCCCCTTTTCTCACGCAGTATCAGCACGATTTCAACTAGAAGGGCATTTGGTAAACTGCATACCTCTGCCAAGCCACATATTAGTACAGCCAATCAATCAATCAATCAATCAATCAATCAATCAATCAATCAATCAATCAATCAATCAAATAAATAAATAAATTCTGAATCCACATACATGGCCTAATGGTTAGAGAAGCAACTTTGGGACCAAAAGGTTACTGGTTTGATTCCCTGGACAAGCAGGAATGACTGAAATACCCTTGAGCAAGACACCTAGCCCCCCCCCCCCAACTGCTCCTCAGGCTGCTCTAGGTATGTTGTACATTGTGCTGGATAAAAGCATCTGCTAAATGGCAGTAATGAAATGTAACATAACTGGATTTGCATCAAAATCTAATCAACTGTTCATTGCCCATGGTTCACCATTTCTCAAAATCCATTCACTACTTTTTGACTTCTGTTGGGAATACACAAAAGAATCTTGGATTCACTTACATATTCAGATTTGCATCACAATCTAATAATTGATTATTCCTTGGCCCCGGCTCACCTTTCCTCAAAATTTAATCAAAATCCATTCACTACGGTTTGAGTTACATTAGGAAAAGTCAAACAAACAAACAAACAAACAAACAAACAAACAAAAACATCTGAAGACAAAAACATAACCTCCTCCAACAATGTTGGTGGAGGTAATAAAACACATCCTGATTAGGATGCATGGACAGATTTGCATACTGATAATAAAATCCACTGATTTAAAGAAAGAAAGCACAACTTTATTCATCACACACTTGTGAAATTCCTCTCTGCATTTAACCCATTTGAAGCAGTGAACACACACATGAGCAATGAGCACACACACATACCCAGAGCAGTGGGCAGCCATGCTAACAGCACCC
>JAODOC010000001.1:7090595-7101975 GCA_027575955.1 Nemapteryx nenga | reverse complement strand
GACTACAGCTGGTAGCTTCTCTGTGCCTTCATAAAAAGGGTTTGTTTGCAGCACTCATTGGATTGACCAACACACAGCAAAATGGGAAAGTCCAAGGAGCTCGGTGCAGATCTGAGAAAGAGGATCGCAGATGTGCACAACTCCGGAATGTCTCTTGGAGCCATTTCTAAACAACTGCAGATCCCAAGATCAGTTCAAACAAATGCATGCAAGTTATTGTGAGGTGTAGTCACTTTGCCAAGCCACTTTGCTTCAGCTGAAAGGAACTTTGTTCGGATGCTCAGGAACCACCATGGCACAGCCCTGGAAGCTGATGGATCACTGTCTACAGGTCAGTGAGTTTTAGATCACCATGGACTAAGAGGCTGCTATCCAAGAAATAACCCCCCGCTCTAAATTTGACACCTTCAAGCTTAACTAAAGTTTGAAGGCGAACACACAAAGAGAAAAAAGACTTCTGGAGGAAAGCTGTATGGTCAGATGAAACAGATATTGAGTTGTTTGGCCACAATGACCACCATGTACAGAGAGACACTGTACCAGGTGGTGGTGGTAGGATCATTATGCTCTGGGGCTGTTTTACTGCCAGTGGAACTGGTTCATTGTACAAAGTGGATGGAATAATACCTCAGAATTCTTCAACCTAACCTCAAACTACTGAAAACTTGAACATGACTGGGGGTTACAACAGGACAATGAACCCAAACACGCATCAAAGCTGGCTGTGGAGGATAAAGCAGGCTAACATTAAGCTTAAAACAAGTTCTGACTTCAACCCTATTGAAAATATATAGACCATGCTTATAAGTTGAGTCCATGGCAAGAAGAGAAAGAAAGAAAAAAATGAATACATTACTTGAACTCTACCAGTTCTACCATGAAAAGTCTTGAAATATCGAACCAGAATTCTACCAGAAGCTTGTTCATGCTAAACAAAAAATGGTCAAGGTGACTCTTGCGAAGAGACATTTTACCCAAATATTAGGTGTGCTGTATGTAAATTTTTGACCATGTATGTATACTGATTTCAGAAAACCCAAAGAAACTTGTGCACCAAATTCTAGTTTTTATTTTAAAGACGTATGCTGTACAATCATTCTGCCACAGAAAAAGACCAGTTCAGAGAAATTACTGAAAGCCCAAATATTGCCATGACATTCATGTCACTTTTTTAGAATTCCGTCCGTGATTCGGAAAGAGGGCGAGGAAACGAGCATGGCTGAACAGCATCGGCGGGGCTGATCTAACAGAGGCTAAAACCAAAACAGCTCGTGTTTGCAGTCATCATTTTATCTCAGGCGAGATTCAAAGGCTTTCTCGATAATATCATGGAAGAATCTTATTTCGTGTTGCTAGAATTTTGCTATAAAATCAGCGTTCTCTCTTGTCGTGGTTCACTTGGTTGTTGTTATAATTTTAACGCGTGTTACCATTTCGCTTCTAAGAGCGCCAACAAAATTATACGATAGAAACAATCCAGACTGGCCATCCACTCAGAACATGGACTATGCTTCATCCAAGGTCGGGCTTGATTCTTCAGCAGCCGAACCAGATAGAAGCGTCTCATCTTCGCTCACCCGTTCAAACCGTGGTAATACTGAGAAAATTCAGCATTGTTTACAGACGCGCTTTCAGCGGCTGCCATCCTGGTTGCTTTGTATATCTACCATCATGGTGGACGCTCACGACGTAGCACATTCTGATCATATGGTTGCAAGTCATCGATCATTGGATAGGATTTATGACCACCTTAGTTCACCAGATCATGTGCATCATCATTTTAGTCCGCTTGATGATGTGAATCACTTTTGTTGGTTTGAGGATACGAGTCGCTTGACATGGTGCACTTCGGTTCGCTTAACAACACGAAAATCACTGAACCGTTTTATTAAACTTAATGACGTGAACGACTGGTATACGTGATGAAATGAAAATCACTTTGATTCACTTCAGGAAGTCTAGTAAAACGCTCTGGTTCACTTGATGAATTGAATCGCTTGAAACTTTGTTTTTACTAGACTCCAAGATGAAGAATCACTTTGAACTTTGTTTTTACTAGACTCGAAGATGAAGTGAATCACTTTGATTCATTTGAAGAAAATCACTCAAGTTTCTTTTATTCGACTTGATTGCATCCTTCACTTTGGTTCATGAGACAAGGTGAACCACCTTGAACGATAGAAAAGGTTCTGTAGAAATGCAGATGGGTTGTTGCGGGGGATGGTCAAACTTACCGAGTTAGTGTTGGGATTCGGCCAGGGACCCCGTCCTCCTGGACCCCTGAGAGAAAAAAAAAAAATAAACGGATGAGTGGGAGGAGGAAAGGCTAAGTCGACCGACACCATAAACTAGCTTGTCCGACATGTGTTTTGCCCAAAGCAACGACGCCGATGACGATGATGGAGGTTTGTGGTTGCTACTCACATGTTCATTCCTGGCATGCCTGGCCCACCCAGAGAGTTCGGAGGTGGCCTCATTGCACCATAGTTCTACAAAGAGGTGAAGGTTTATCCTTTATTAAAACGCATAAAGTGGCAGCAATCGTTGAAAGAGCAGAGTTGGGATGAATTAAAGTACACATTAATAAAAAGCAAGCAGATACTAGCTTTCATACTTCGTATCACTTTGGACTGATAAAGTACCCCTTGAACTGAAAAATAAGAGGACATCAGGGTCTACACACAAACACACCTGTGGACCCATGCTGCCCATCCCTCTAGGCGGATTCATCCTCATTGGGCCGCCCATGCTGGGGTGTCCTGAATGGGGGGGGAAGCCAAACAAGCAAACTTAGGATTATTAAAATCTGACAAAATGCTTTAAACACGATCACTTTGTGGGTCCTGTTTATATGTGTGGCTCATCCAGAGTAATACCTTGCGGTCTGGTGGGGTCCAGATTGTTTGGCAAGAGTGGCTGTGACCCAGGAACCCCGACAGGAGGCTGTGGGCCAAGAAAAGGGGGAGGAAAGAAAAAAAAACAACAACACACACACAAGGAAATAAGAAAAATGAAACCAAGACAAGCCGAGTGAAAAACATGGTGCTGTTGTGAATTAATCTGGAATCTGCTTTGACTTGTCTGCTTAATCTCAGACAAAAAGGTGTGTTCTCAAATTGTGTCTTCATACTCTTGGTAACATTTCATAAACACAATATTACTCATTTCTTTCCATTTCGGGGCATTTTACATGAGCACACTCCCACCAACAAGTGTATCTGTATAGACTCCAATCCATCAAATCTCAGCCTATGGTGCTCCACCCACAGGTCAGTGTCTCACGTTTGTTGTACACTTTTCTGGCCACAAGGTTCAGAATATTCCCTCTCTCTCTTTTGCTCCAGAGAGAGAAAGATATTGTGACTGGCCTAAAGGTATTCACTGAACACAAGTTATGAAAGAATTTTGCTTAAAGCAAATAAAATAATCAAGAAAACGGCTTTCTTTGGTCCTCTGCCACGTCCGTTAACCCTCTGGGGTCTGAGGGTATTTTGTTGTCAATTTCAACAAATCTAAGCAGAATTTTCAATCATATGACTTGTGTGTGTGTGTGTGTGTTCAGCACAAGTTCAGCGACAATAATATCTCTGTGGTATGTACATCATGAATGTACTTCTTAAAAAAATAACAAATGAAGATGTTGTAAAAAGCAGGGTGTTGGAACGTGTGAAAAAAACATGACCTTACCCATTGTGTCAAACCTTTTTGATCACTTGAGGTGATTCTGTTCAGTCTTAGGAATGCCTCAAGCACAAAAACTTAAATCTGTTCCATTGATTTGGACAATTAACTCACCATCAAAAAATTTATGTCCTATTGTTTTGGGTTGGCAGTGGGAGGGGTATTCAATGAAAAGAGTAAAAAATTCCATTCCATTCAATGAGAAGAGTGAAAACCCATCCCATTGCCAACTCTTCATCCCATCAGGTCAAGTCACAATGGGTAAGGTCATGGGGTTTCCCCCCCCCCACACACACATTCCAACACGGTTCTAAAACTGCTTTTTACAACAGCTTCATTTATCTGGTATTTGACTCTATTCAGTGGGTCTTGAAATTAATTCTTGTACTATTTTACTCAGTTCAGAGTCACAACCAACTCTGTAAACTGCTCAGTCATTTTTCCTGTGTATGCACTACAGCGCACGCATATCAACCGATCTGCTCATCAGAAATACAAGAAATATTTACACTTACTCAAGTTGATCTTTGGCTGGATCAAGTCAAAGTTTAAAAAAAAAAAAAAGAAGGGACGCTGCGTCGCAGTTCTCAAGACTGAATTGAATCGCTGTCCGGGATCATCCGAAGCACATAAAAGCCGCTTGCCATCTCACAACAAGTTTTACCTCCAAATAGCCTAAACTATGGCTGACAGATTTTGTCCTGTTTACGGTGGACGTTCCCACCGCAAAAGAGAAGCCAAGAGAAACCGAAAGAGTGAAAATGATCATCCTGCTGTTACCATGTGAACAATCTTTTATGAATGCGTAAGTGCGCGCTCAGTGCGCCGAGTCCGGTGTGACTGAGTAAGGTGACAAGTTTTACGTTACGTCTAATTTAGGTAATTTTAAAACTATTATTATTTGGCAGTGGGCACATAGGAAAGTATAAAGTTTCTGTCGATATGTTTATCATGTTTTTATAATGATAAACCCGCAAAGATATTTATTTAAATACGTGACCTACTCATTCTAAACCTTCATCGATGAAGCATTCTGTGAAAGCAAGTTGTTCTTGGCAACGTTTGCTGACGAAATCTCAGACTCTCTAGTGGTGATGTTCGAAGTCTAGCTTGCTACACGAGGCTTTCATGATCCCAGACAGGACAAAAGCCAAAGGAAAGCACAAGTACCAGGCTATGAACACGTGTATGAGAGAGAGAGAGAGATCAGGAACCCTGGGTTTTGTCCAGGGGATTTAAGTCTTTTTGACACCAATCTGCAACACTTTTTTTTTTTAAATACTGGCCATTTCTGTCATATAGAGTACTCATTTCTGTGTTTAGGAAACTTGAAAAAAATCTGTCCTGTCAGATTACCCGTCAATTATTCACAATGTTTGATTTTTATCCAATGACTGGCTGAAATACTGCGCTGACATTCAGCAAGACTGACATCCTGGAAAGCTTTCGCTGGCCGTTTAATACTTTGTGTTCATTATTTCTCTACATTACGTCCGTCAAAGCGCACAAAAAACATGCCAAGCCACTGACAAGAAGGCTTAACTGAAGTGGTGGTGGGGGGAAAAAAAAAAAAAAGACTTGATTACATCACACTAAAGACGAATTTTAACCAAATATCATCGAAGTCAGATAAAACTACATAAACAGCATTCCTGTCTCAAGACAGTAGGTTTTTGAATGAGTCGCAAATATTTACTGGTGAAACGTAAACATGCTTTCCCTCGGGCATCAATTGGAAGTGAATTTTCATTTTCTGTCACCGGGAAACGTGACCGATTTACTGCTGGCGGTCATCACGTATCCATGCCGAAATACCAGAACGTCGTCTAGACATGCGGACACGACTGGAATCCGTACCTGGTTTGGCATGCGGAGGGACGGCCGAGGTCCACCCGGGTACCGCGGAGACATGAAAGGCTAGGGACAAGGACAGAGGAGAGAGAGAGAGAAAAAAAAAAAAAGAGCATGGTTTTTCTTCCTTGTTGTTAGCACCACACGGCTGTCTACAGTGACACAGTGCAAAATAAAAAGGTGCGGCTAAATGAATGGCAGCAGCGAGGCCAGCTGGAGCAGGTGGAATGCAGGCAGGCAGGCAGGCGACAATGGGGATGGCACCAAATGCGACATATAAATAAAATACATTTAAAAAAAAAAAAAAAACATCCAGCCTTCTGACTGCTGCTCTCACGTTCCACTCACACAACACACACACACTTTTCAGGACAGTCTGATATTGACCACCATGTCGAGATTTTCTATACAGACGGAACAACGGGTCATAATCAGACCACACCAAGACCACAACAGGCTCGTTCCGATACCCGAAACCGGCTGGACGGAACACGAGCCACTCCTGTGGTCCGGGATTCTGGCTAAGAGCTCCGTCAGGCAGGTAAAAATGACAGTGTAGAGAAAGAGAGAAAGAAAGAGACAGCCACAAAGGCTGGAATGTGTGTGGACTAGTAAAAAGAGCTGGACAGGGCAAAGTGAGCGCTGTGTGTGTGTGCGTGTACTGATTCGCACGTTTCTACAGATGTTCCTCGGTCCTCATGTGTACGAGGATATAAAACAAAACAAATCGATATTTTCCACTCATGTGCAGCCAATTATCCAAGACAAGTTTTGACAAGCCGTGAAAGAGAACGCCCACCAATTAGCATGATGCCAACGCAGCAAAATCGCAGTGCAAGCCGTGATACTAACGGGGGGGGGGGGAACCCTCCACGAGCCATTAAGATAGCATGGAACAGCTGTAAAATACCGACGAAAGCTTCAGAGTCCATGTTTTTTGCAGTGCGACAAAAAATTCCAGTTGTTTGTTTGTTTTTTTTACCCCCTCCACTGCGTCCAGAAATTCTCTAATCCAAACTAGTTTTCTGGAAATGAGATTTTGGCATTCGAGTGACATCATGCTAACTGGCAGACATTTCTTTTCAGCTCCAGCGCAATTCTAAAAAAAGATCTGACTTCTCGTCTGACTATTCCTTTAGAGACCGTGTGTGTGTGTGAGGGCATTCTACAGCGTTGGGCTGTGCAATATTAATGCGCTATTGATGGTGGGTGGGAGCGAAGAAGCCTTTCCAGCAGCGGGGAGGACCGTGAATAATTCATCCCGCTCTAGGGGCGCTGACTCTGGGCATGGAGACACTGGGTGTGGGCTCCGAAGAAGGAAATATGGAGACGGGAAAAAAAAAAAGGAGGTGCAAAAATAACGTCCTCGTCCGATACGCTTAACGTGGTGACGTTTCGATGATTAACCGGTCAGGTGTGCGTGAATTTGAGGGCCGATTTGGGATTTCCAACAAATGCATTAATTTCGTGTGCCTTCATAGGGCCAATTCGAGAGAGAAAGAAAGTGTGTGTGTGTGTGTGTGTGTGTGTGAGAGAGAGACAGAGAGAAAGCGTGTGCGTATGTGTGCGTGTGTACGTGTCTTACCTGGCCGTGGGGTCCCATCATGGGGTTGCTGGGGTTGTGTGGGGGAGGCTGTGCGTGGGGAGACGGCTGCGACCCGGGAGGGCCCTTTAAGAGAGAAGAGGCAGGTGAGACATGAAACGGGGGGCGCGCTGCCGAGGCCTGCTGCTGCTCCGCCGACACACACACACACACACACACACACACACACACGAGGTAGAACCTGCTGTAATTCCTTCGCTAGCAAGAATCTGATGAACTTTCATAGTCAACAGGCGTTTCTTTCTCTGTCCGTCCTCGTATTTAAACCCGACGTGGGCGTTGAAGAGGAAACGGCAAGTTCGATTTCCCAAAAAAAGCGCATTTTAAAGCCTTATTTAAAAGCACCGTGACCCTGACCAGGCAGCTTCTAAGGATGAACGATGTAAACGTAGCTCAAATGTGGACTTTCTTTGTCCTGCGAGCTTCATATCGGACAGTATGTATGAAATCCGAAATCGTAATAAAAATCACCTGTATTCGGTTACATTCCTGCAGCATCAGCTATCTTGCTGTGGGTGTTCTCTGCATTCAAATATATTAAAACATACTATACATCAAGAGTAAAAAAAAAATCCAGGAACCTCCAAACTGACCGCTATGACTTTAAGAAGTCCGAACACATCCTGTTTCAGCTCTAGCATGACAACCCCTCCACCCCCCACCCCATCTAGTCGCCTATATCTCTCAATGAGAAGCATATGGCCTTCCAGGGATCTCCACAACCAGAGGAAACTCACCACCAACCAACCAGTCTGGGCTCTGAATCCACTCTTAAAAACACTCTTCTCACACCGTCCCATTCTAATATCCAGCGACTTCATGTACACAGGCTGCAATGGCGAGGCTGTGTCACTTGGGGGCACTGTTGTCAAGAAAGAAAACGAGGCCGGAGGTTTTTTTTTTTTTTTTTTTTTTTGTGCAACCATCCTTCAGGTAGCAGGCAAAAAGAAAATGAGCCATGGAACTGATTAAGGAAGAAAAAAAAAAACGCGCCAAATGACGCAACACAGTGGCAAATCAAACGGCTTCGTTTACGAGATCATCAGAATTGTGAAATCGCGATATTTATAGAATGAGGACGTTTCCAAAGCCAATAATCGCTCTGAGGTGCCAACAGAACCCCAACGCGTAACCCTAACGCCTTCAACCACAACCCGAGTGTTTTTATTTGTTCGTAGCAACGTGATGTCGTCATTAAAGATGACCGACCACGCGGCTATGGACGGACAGCCGGAAAGAAAAAGTCTTCAAAAAGAATTCATCTTTTTTATTGAACACTATTCCTGAAAACTTGCAGATAGTTTCTCGTTGTGCTTAATCTACGACATCAAAACTGAATTACAAATAAATTCGTGAGCTGCACTATTGGCCGTATTTCTCAGAAGTAAACACACCAGGTAGGTATACGAAAACTATAACTGACCGTAGCCACACATCTGGTCCCAAGTTATGTGCTAGCGTAACCATGACAACAAGAACATCTCAGAAAAAAAAAAAAATACAAACATAAAGCATACAAGTAATCTATTGGTAAGTAGTATTGGCCCTGACCGGCCACTTTAACAGGAACTTGTTCTTGGCTGGCATGAAGTGGAACCCGATGTGGTCTTCTGCTGTTGCAGATGCTTTTCTGCTCACCACGGTTGTAAAGAGTGATTACATTATGAGTCACTATATCCTTCCTGGCAACAAAGCCCGAACCGATCTGTCCGAGGCGTTTGCGTCCGCCTCATTGTTTTTTGTTTTTCCGCACCATTCTGTGTTGAGACCCGTGTATGTGTGAAAACCCCCAGGAGATCAAACCAAAAAACACCCATGCCACAGAGAAAGAAAGACACGCTTTCAGATCACAATTTTCCCCAGAACTGCATCAAATAAAACAGCAGGTGGACGGATGGATGGATGGATGGGTGTTCCTAATAAAAGTGTGTCAGACAATGAGTGTACGACACCTTGACTCATCTTTGAACATTAACGTTAATTTATACATTTTTGGAAAGAGACCGAATTCAGGGTTTCTTTTCCTCCTAATCAAGCCTCACGATTATTCTCAGCAGATTCGACGGACCGGGACTCGAACGCTCACTCACGCCGATCCTGAAAGCGAAAGTAATCCGACGCAAAGGCTTTCGCGAGCGTTGTTCTTCGATTTAAAAAGATAGCCGCCACGAATGGAACTGGGAGGCGTGTACGTGAACGTTATTGGGCAGCATGCCAAATGGACTCGGAGCAGAAGGATCGTCAGCAGACGCGTCCGGCGTTAGGAGTCTGATTGCAGAGAAGTGGGAGTGTGCTGAGAAGGTATGTTGTGGAGCCGAGTTCAGATTTAGCCCTGACCTGTCTACGACCTCGCAGAGAGAGAGAGGAGAGAGACCTACAGGGTCTGATGCTCAAGCTGTTCCACTGACTGTCCCAGAAACAGCACAGATACTACAGCTGTGTGTGTGTGTAGCCTACGTTACTCAGAATAAGGCTTGGAGGAGTGTGCCGGTACTCAAGGCCTCTAAATTTTTCGCAGCAACGAGGTCACAGTCGTTCATTACACCTCATCACACAAACACACACTTCCATCTCTCCATCTGCTCAAATGCCACACATCTCTCTCTCTCTCTCTCTCTCTGTACTACAATTCAATATATTACTCATTATCTCTCCTTCGCATGTCGGCCTGTTTGTCCGTTATACCTTCGTATTCGTAAACCATCATCATAATCAAATCACCGCGAGCCGCAAAGTACAAATCCTTAAATTCGGCTGCTTTGTAAGCAGGTGCACTGTGTGTGTGTGTGTGTGTGTGTGTGTGTGTGTGTGTGTGTGTGTGGCCTCTGCCATTTCCTCTCTCTCACATCTCACCTCTACCTTATCACAAACAGAGCCAAATGCCAGGCCTATCTGTCACTGGGCAGAGGAACCAGTCAGGATGGCAAACACACTCTCTCTCTCTCTCTCTCTCTCTCTCTCTCCCTCTCTCTCACACACACACGAACGTTTGTCATGCTACCCTTAAGAGAACTTTACACTGAAATCAGTCCTCAATGCTCCACCAAACCTCACCCTAACCCTCTCCCTACAAGGTCAAACCTCTCAGACTTTCCCGAATCCTTATGGGGACATGCAGGTCCTCACTAAGACAGGAAAAAAAAAAGGGTAGCTGCTGCGAATCACGAGTCACGGGATTGGTCAGGTATGTGCATGGGCATGTTTGGCATTCACGTGCGTGTGCATGCGCGTGTGTGTGTGAGAGAGAGACAGACAGAGAGCACACGAGTGAAACGTGCTGCTGGAACAGAAGACGCAATTCGGTGTTCGAAAAGAATGAAAGCTCGGTAAGAAAACCGGTTTAAATCCAGGAACAGGTAGCTTTTCACGCCAAATCCTGAGCGTGAACCTGAACCAGCGTGTTGTTATGGATTTATCATCACCACCACCACTGTCGTTATCCATGGTGGACAAGTCCTCAGTATATTAGCGAGAGCGCCGGGAAAGTAAAAACATCAATGTTTGTTTGCCTGGAAACCTGACTAGGATTTAAGCGTACACCCGCGCTCTCACGATCGAAGGAATAGGACGCTTATTGTGAATGCTGACTTCAACGAATAACGAACCCTGAAACAAGCAAGTAAAGCGCAGCGTTCTCCCCAGGGATTTCGAATCGCATCTGGGTAAACCGTCATTTTGAAATGGCGTCAAAATCCGCCCTGTAAATGCGTTCAGTCGGTTAAACAGGAAGTCGACGTGCGACAGACTTGAAAATGGGACAGAACCCCAAGCTGAAGTTTGGTACCGAGCGGCTCTGGTTTGTGGTTGCGGAGGAAAAAGGGCGTTTCGGATGGACTGACGGACCAGCGTAACCCCCTTCGGAAAGAGGGTGTTTATATTAAAAAAAAAAAAAAAATCGTGTGAAACGTAATAACATGTAGTTAGCTAGTTAAACTGCAGTAATACAGACTAACAACAACAAACACACATAAAAACACATGACTCAGGTCAATTATTCAATGTCGTAATTTTTCTCTTTAGAGTATAGGTCAGCTTTTGAGATTTGGAACAAAGAAATAACACAAGTGCTCCGAGAGCGCAATATCCCCGGCTGGCCATAACCAGTGATGGGAATAACGGCGTTAGAAATAAACGGCGTTACTTTTTTTTAGTAACAAGTAATCTAACGAATTACTTTTTACATCGTTATAACGCCGTTCCCGTTACTTACAATAAAATACTATGCGTTACTTTATTAAAGCTGTT
>JAODOC010000001.1:6689131-6700061 GCA_027575955.1 Nemapteryx nenga | reverse complement strand
ACACACAACACCTTCACCAATTGTGCTCCCCCCAATGCCTCGTCTTGCACCAGGCTTTGGTAGATTGAGGTCTGATTGCAGCCGGAGTCCACCAAAGCCTGATACGTATCCCCTTAGATACTCACCGGTATGCGATACGCTCTGGCCTGATCGAGGGCGGTCCCTGGCGCGTTGGGGATCCGGACCACCGCGCCCACCTCCATCCCCGAGCACTGATGCTGGAGGTGCCCCAGCTCCCCGCAGTGCCAGCAAACCGGCCCAGGCTCTCTCTCTGCACCGGTGTTCCGGAGCTCACTCACCTGAGGGGGGGGGGAAGACAGACATGGAAGTAGGAAATGGTAGGGCACTGCGGGTGCGGCGGGCCAGCTGGGGTGGAGCCAGCCCCCGCCTCTGCAGTGGGGGAATGGGGCAAGAACGAGGAACAGAAGGGGGAGAGAGAGAGAGAGAGAGAGAGAGAAGAGGAGACACGCTGTCCTGCCATTGGAACAGCTGCCATATGGTCCTCCGCCAGCACGATGGCCTGATCCAGCGACGCCGGGCAATGGCACTGGACCCACTCTGCTGTTCCTTCTGGAAGTCGGGCGATGAATTGCTCCAGTGCCACCAGGTGGACGATTCCCTTGGCGTCATGGTTGTTGGCCCTCAGCCACCACTGGCAGGCATCCCAGCATTGCTGGCCAAATGTGAACGGCCGGCCGACCTCCTCCTGGCGCAGCGCGCTGCTGTTGCTGCTCCGGGGTGCGCCCCACGCACTGGAGGACAGCTCTGTGGAGGTCAGCGTAGACCAGCCGTTTGTCAGCGGGGAGCTGTAGTGCGGCCAGCTGCGCCTCGCCTGTTAACAGGGGGAGGAGGCGCGCCGCGTGCTGTTCCACCGGCCAACCCCACGCCTCTGCTGCTTGCTCAAAAAGAGCATTGAAGGCTTCAGGGTAGTCCTGCGGACCCATTTTTGTTAGGGTGAGGCAGGGAGGGTCCGTGGTGGTGGTGGACCCCGCTGACACGAGGTGGTGCCAGAACGCCTGGCGATCTTCCTGCTGCGCCAGCACCAGGGCTTCGAACCGTTGTTCCTGCTCCTTCTGGAGGGCAACCAGCACCTGGTGCTGGCTATGGTGGGCCATGGCGAGGGCATGGACCAGGTCCTTGAGGGGGGAGGACTCCATGGGGCTGTTCTCTTCTGTACTCCGGATCCCGGGTTTCAGCACCACTGTAAGGATTGTTGAAGGTGGGTGGAGCACAGAAGCATGGCAGGCCAGAACCAAGTGTTCCAAAAACTCTTTTTATTAATAGCTTTTCAGCTTTCCACACCTCTCCCAGCCTCACACACACAAGCATTATGGTTGGGGAGAGAGCTCCTTTTCTCTGCTCTCTTTCTCCTTTTAAAGGGCGCGGTCACTGGGGGAGACACACAAACAGGTTGATTCATGTCAGGTGCAGTGATTCTGCCACTTACCTTCCCTAACTCTGCCCTCCATTCACACACTGACGCTTGACCACGCCCCTGCTGCCACAGGTATATTTTATCCATGGAACAAGTTAGCTCCTGCTGTCACTTTCACCATCACGTTCTAGCAGCTAGAAATAGTCATTCCCTCCCTTTTCTTACTTGATGTGAATAGTTAATGTGACTTCTTTTTATTTATTTATATGCACCTTGGCACTCCACTGTCTTGAGGACTTTCCCCAGAATGTTCCAAAGCACGAGCACTGAAGACTCCTTGCAAAAATGTTCACGAACCACCATCTTACAGGAAGCTTCATGATATCTATGATATTTAAAAAAAAAAAAAACTTTTGTTTTGTGAGACAGTGCTTCAACAAAGTTTCATTTATCACCAACTTCCGTGGACTTCATGTTTTTCTGTAGAATTGTTCAGAGCCATTTCCAAATTCTGATGAATGATTGTTACAGTAAATACTATGGATACATATTTGTTTCCAATTTGACAGACTACATCATGATTACGGTACGCATCTCTATCAAAGCTTTGCCTGTGCTTGTGCACTTTACATATCTTCTCAGAGTGCCAGTATACTTTGCCAATAGTGCCCATTCACTGTTTCTCCAATATCTCTGCCATAAGCTACCCATTTCTCTCTCCCCACCCCCATGAAAGTCAATCTGTTATTAGTGGAAGACATCCACGAGTGTGAACTGTTTAAAGTCCTTGTGCTGCATCTTTGAATTCCATAATGGACAAAACAAAGCACATGAGATCCACAACAGAAACCTTTTCCACCCAAACAAATCATAATACATTTACTTCCTGGAAAAGCCCGGTCTTTGTAGCCCTCTACAGAAGATACAGTAGTTACATCCTGGCTTCATAGGGTTTTGAGTTCTCTTGCACACGGCCCTTATGTTCACATGTTCCCAAGACGCTGAATAAGTAGAAATATCTTTGATCCTGGTACTGTTCAAATTTAGTTTCCTTACCCATGTCAGTGTTTATCCAGCTCCAAGATAAAAGATTAGATCTTTCTAACATTTCAGATGAGGACTGCTTCAAGTTTTCGTCCGCACTTTTCAACGATGAAAAAAAAAAAGAATGTTCCTTTTAATCATTTGTCACGAAACCCTTCTTTATGATTTGGTTCCTATATACATCTCGATGTGTATGTACACACACACACACACACACACACACACATATATATACCCCTGAGCTTACTTTGAAACCTTCTGAATTCCCTTAAACCTAAGGAAACATGATCTGTGTAGGTGTTTTGTTCACATGTTGAATTTGTCATCACCTGACTGAAGCGCATGACAACCAACCTAACAGGGAAGTTGTGACAAAAACCCTCTTGTTGTCCTGTGATGTGGCGTCAAACTTTCAGTTACTCAGTTGAGAGAATTTTGGGGATGTCCAAGATCTACAGTTGCATATTGGGTCATGTGCTATCAGTGCAAAATCAAACCAGTAGGCAGAATGGAGGGAGGGGAGAAAAAAAACAATAAAGTTTGACAATTGAGCACAAGAAATTCAAGCCTTTGTTGGAAGTTTTGTATTTATTCAGTATGTCTTAGTATCAGTTAGAGAAGTTGCCACACACACATTTATAGATATACTGGGTAATGTCAACCAGTGAACTACCCAAATAAATGCCCATAATGGAATATGTGTTTAAACAGTATATAAATGTCAGGTCTTGTCTAAGTGGACAAATTACTGGATGTAATTAGGCCATTTTGTTAGCACACAAGTCCTTTCAATTGAGCTTCTCTCTGGAGATCCTAAACTTCATTTCAAGTCCAACGTTAACCAATAAAAAGAGTATCCATAATGGAGTCATAATTTAAAAAGTGACAATACAATATATAGTCATACCTTTAAAAACATGTACATATATACAAGATAGAAAAGTCATGCCTTTTGTACCATTTACATCCAAGTTATTTCTTCAACTCTATAAGGGAGCTAGTGAATGGAATTGACCTGACTTGCATGTACATATTGGTGAGAACTCCTCTCAGCTGACCTTTTGTCCAGAGATCCCAAAAACATTTTAAATTCCACAAACAAGTTAGTCATATGAACTACTGGTACTTCTACCTAGAGCTCTGGCCATGCTTGGTAGAAAAAGAAATCATTACAATATCATAACTCGGCACAGTTATACTGTCATACAGAATGCAAAACATTGCTCATTTGAAATGTTGTGCAATTAAAGCCAGGTTTACACTGTACGAATTTCTGCTTGCTTGACCCATGTGATAAAATCTGCAGCCTTAGAACGCATAAGGTGATGTGCTCACTGATGGACGATTTGTTCCACTGTGATGAAAGACCCTTGACCACAAAGTTCTAGCAGCATCTGAAAGCAATGACTGATCTCAGAATGGGAGCATTGCTCATTTAGATACGCCTCTAAAAGCCACCAGTAGGAAGACTGGGTCACATTCTCCATGACCCCAGATCATGCTGACTGATGATGTAAGTGGAACATAACAGCAGTATCTTTATCACATAATCTCACATGCATTATCATGCGCTATAGTCTGTTATAGAATTTGGCCCAGAATTTACTTCGATAATTGTGTACTGTGCGAAAAGTAATCATCTCAAACGATTGCTGAAATTCCATAGTGTAAAACTAGCTTATGATAAGATCTTATCGGTGGAAGTGAGATACAAAGAACCATGGGGACTTTCTTCATCTTACAAAAAGTACCGACTAACTCATGAACTTGGCATTGTAGTTCCAGTGACAGGTTGTTTAGCTTTTTGGGAATGTAGTGTAGCCAAGTCGCAAGGCAGCAGGGCAACAGATGTAGGTAGATGGGGCCAGTCCAGTGGCAGAAGTGACTGATGTAAGAGTTCTACACATCCATATCAATCCAGCTGTCCAAGCCCAGGGTCAGGGCCAGCTCTGGCTTTTGTCCTTGTCAAGCTCTTCCGCTGTAGTCCTTAAAGATGAGCCACCAGGTTGTCTGAGTCCATTTTCCCAAGGTGCATCCTTCCCGTTTTGCTGCTTATGAGACTGATTCCAGAAGGGTTCTGTAGAAGTCAGAACGGAGGAACCTGGGGTACGAGTCCTTTTCCATCAGGCTGAAAACGATCTTCTGGGCATCGTCAAAGCAGTACCTTGTTGGGGTCTGCACGTTCTGTTTGATTAGCTCCCTGGTTTTGTGGTCAATGTTGATCTGGAGGAAATTACAAAAAATATGTCATCTTAATGACTTTATTGCAATCACTTGGCATACTGCTTTTCCAAACTACATGGATATTTGGCTTTGTCAAGTTGATGGATTTGCAATTTTCTGTAGCTATTCAACATTCTTGAACATGGATTACATGAAGAAAGTCACAATTTTTACCTCTTTTGGAGCTTCAGCCTGGATGTAGCGTTCAAATATCTTCTTGGCTCTGGAGTTGAGCCGAGAGTTGCACTTGATTTTCTTGAACTCCTCGCAGATTATCCAGAATTCAATATTCTCGTCACTAAACTCGGACTTCAGAAAGGTCTGGAAAGTTGTTTTACCAGCTGCAGATGTCGAGAAGAAGAAGAGTCAGTCTGTGTAGTTTTATGGGCATTGCACTTTTTGAACATTTGTCTTAAGGAGGCTTATTTTTGTGCCTTCATACATATTTGTATCTCTGTAATGACTGTGCCATGAAAGTCTAATGATCTGCTCATAATTACTAGTAGATGGTTATCTGTCAAAGATCTAGACATTGGACAATAATTATATATTATAAATGCAGTACTGTGCAGTCGCGCTACTTACATTTTGATCGAAGAAGAGTTTCTAGTGATTGTGACCAGAGCAGGCTCTCCCCAGGTTTAAGTCTGATTGGGATTGAAGGGAAGAATATTAATACCACATAATACATCCAGCTGGTCTACACAGACAAAATCCCATAGTAAATAAATAAACAAAAATTACACTCACTTCTCTGAAATCGGGCTTCTTATGAGCTTGCGCTGAAGCCGCCACTTGAAGTCTTTCCTCCTGTAATGAGAAAAAGTTTCATGTATACAGTATATTCATAGTTTTCATTCAACAAGGTATCAAAAGTTATATTTAAAAAAAAATCTACTCACTGAGATTGTGGTGGCATTTCTTCCTTGGTCATATTGTCCAGTTCGTTTGTGATACGTGGCAAGCTTGGCATTTTTTCGCTCTGATGTGTTAGAAGTTTGATGCGTTTGTGTGCAGCACTACCGTTCGTTGGTGAATACAGGATCTGAAAGCAGGATTCTACACAACAGTTTTTATACAGACTGTATCACTGAAACTATACGCCAGCACGTCATCAACTCAGACATGCCTAACCACAGACAGCAAGAGGAAGTTTCAGCTGACGCTCGTTGGCTGCTTAGGACCTGGTGAACTTGCTGCATACTTTGTTTCTCTCTTTGACATGTACAGATGCAAATCCGACAGTGGAAATTTCAGCAGCCGATAAGCAAATGCTGACTTTTACCTCACAGCTTTTCAGTGAGCTCTTTGTCTGCACTAGCAGAACACAACAACCACAGCTGCCATAGCAGTAAACCTGGTTATAAATTGTATAGTATTTTTAGCAATTATTCAACTAGACAATGCTTGTTAACATCATTTGAAGTGTACAGCCGTCAGCATGGCATGCATTCAGAAATGGTCCGCTTGTTTACTGGGAAAGTTTCCATTCCATCTTCATAATGTTTTACACCTGCCTTGGTAAATTGTTAACTCATGTATAGTAGAAGAATAATAGCACTTGGTCAACTGGCTTACTGTATTTTATGTATAAACCAATGCATGTGTTAATTTAAAAAGGGTCTTTGAGAAAGAAATGGTATCTTTTTATTAAAGGTAAAGCCATTGGTTTTGTATGGTAATGATCTCACGGTTGCAAACTTCTACCAATTCCCCCAAGCTAGCTCCTATGAAAAATAAGAGGTTGAGGTTGTTCATAGCTTTTCCTCTGTCAGAATGACTCTTGCTGGTTAAAACTCTTGCAAGACTCTGGGATTGGAAGGTTACAGTACTGTACAGTGTGTTATTACTTTAACCTACATGGTTTGGCTTATGAAAGCTTCAGAAACTAGGTAGTGCACACTTGTGGGTAAATGCTAAGCCTAGCAGTTCTTAGAGGGAAATCATGCAAACTGCTAAACCACAGCTGAATGAGTAAAAATTCACTGGAGTCGCAGGGGGTTTTGCAAGCAGTGTGTTTGGGGACAGTCAAGAAACTTGAGGACTTTCTCTGTGTGGGGAAACAGAATTGCTGCCGTGTCCTGAGGCAGATCACCAGACAGAATTATAAAAGCCCCATTCTTTTTGAAAGTTTCACTTCTCCTTTTTGGATTTTCTCAAGTCTGTATATTTCAAGTCTGCCCATTGCAGAACAAGCTGTCCTTTTATCCTTGAACCTGAGTCCAGGGCAGTCCCTGTTTGATTAGTTGGCATGGATGGAGGAAACCATGGCCTAATGGTTGGTTAGAGAAGCAGCTTTAGGACCAAAAGGTCACCGGTTCGATTCTCTGGACCAACAGGAATAGCTGAAGTGCCCTTGAGCAAGATCCCTGACCTCTCGAGTAACCTAATCTTGACCCAACCTAGAGTAACCTAAATTCTGGATAAGAGGTATGGCAGTGGTGGCTCAGTGGCTAGCCAGAACCACCAACTCTTTGACACTTGAGCCAAGCCCCTTAGTCCTGTTTCATGACTGACCCTAACTTCTTAACAAACTAGGGCATCCAAGGAAAAGAATTGTACTGTACTCTGTGTACTAGTGGTAATAAAGATGCTATGTATCTCCTATGAAACATAAAATTACTCAATATATTCATATTCAACTTAGGGCAAAGCTTCTCCACTGCCCTGTACCCTGAATATTCATTCACTCATCTTCAGTAAGTGCTTTATCCTGGTTGCAATAAATCCAGACCCTATCCTGGGATGACTGGGTGTAAGACAAGAATACAACATAGATAGGCTTCCAGTTCATCACAGAGGACCACACACATTCAGACCTAGGGACGATCTAGAGCAGCAAATCCACCTACTGGCATGTTTTTGAGAGGTGGGTGGGAATCTGGGAACCTGAAGAACATTAAAATAAATAAAAAGGCTCGGGGCCAAACCAAGGATCTTGGAGTTTTGAGCTAGCATCGTTACCCACTGCACCACCATGCTGCCCAGGTCCATATGGAATATTATTGAGCGCAGCACAGAACAACACATATCTACAATGCATCTGTACCTAAAAGGCCATGTGGAATCAGACACTGCATTTAGGGAACCAAGATGCACCTGTGGTAGAAAGCACATGATATAAGTATTGTTTCTGGCAGGGAAGGTTGAAATAGTGAGACTGGAATAGTTCATTTTCTATTCTGATCCCTAAAAAAGGGAACCTGCTGGCCTTTCAGTGCTAATTTAAAATGGACTAGGTTTGATTCCTGGTGCACATTACTTCAGTTGAAGATTTTTTTGTTCAGGTGACTGCACTGGTCCACTTTTTGGGTGAGGGGAAGGTTCTTCAAAAAGCTCTTTGCAGAGTTAAAAAAGGTCCTGCTTGGAATGATCTTGAGAGTAACACGGTTTACTAGGTTGCAGCGTCAGCATGCTTCTTACTATGTTTTGGGGGAACCCCTTTTAGATTTCTATGTAGAACCCTAAAAAGAGAGGATTTTGAAAAAAGTCATTTGAAATCTTGAACTGTTGCCCATCCAAAGAAGCACTGAGGAACCAATTTATCTACCGGGTACCTTGATAACCAAATGACCTTTTGAGGTTTGCGAGTTAAGTACCTATTGGGTTGTTGTAGCAGTACACCCTTTGCTCATTTGTTTGAAACTTATGTAGTCATCACATACACGATTAAAAAGAAGTTCCAATTAGTATCCTGAGGAGTTATTTGGTTTGTCCTTCTGAAGGAACCATCCATTATGTGTAGCCACTTATCCTGTGCAGGGTTGCAGGCAAGCTGGAGCCTATCCCAGCTGACTATGGGTGAGAGGCAGGGTACACCCTGGACAAGTTGCCAGATCATCATAAGGTTGACACATAGAGAAACAACCATTCACACTTACGGTCAATTTAGAGTCACCAGTTATCCTAACCTGCATGTCTTTGGACTGTGTGGGAAACTGGAGCACCTGGAGGAAACCCACACAGGCACAGGGAGAACATGCAAACTCCACACAGAAAGACCCCTGTCAGCCACTGGGCTCAAACCCAGGACCTTCTTGCTGTGAGGCGACAGTGTTAACCACTACACCCAGTACACCCACTACACCCAACCCAGTGCCCAAAGTGTAATACAGATATTGGAGCGTATGTGCACGTGTTGGATATTTCCAATGAGAGAGAAAATTCTGGACTGTTGTGGTGACTGCTGAGGTCATTGTTTAACTTCGATGTCATACCCATTTATCAGCATGTCTGGGCAGCTTATATAGACAACACATCAAATTAACACCAATATCTGATATTTTTGTATATAGCAGGATCCGTAACATAATGGATTGCCAAAAATGTTGGCCATTGAGAGTTTATTCAAGTCAGAAGTGTGTAAGCTGCAATCTTATTATGTTATGGCCAGGTTCTTGCCCGAACTGATAATCACATCATCAGTTTTTCTTTGGCTAATCAGACACAAGGTACACCACCACACTTGCTGCAACAGTTAGGGGTTAGTTGCCTTGCTCAAGGGCACTTCAGCCAGTCTTGCTGGTTTAGGGAATCAAAGCAGCAACCTTTTGGTCCCAAAGCTGTTTCTCTAACCATTTGGCCATGGCTTCCCCTCAAAAGCTGTGATCTGTGTGAACCAAAGTGTGTGACAGTACATCACTTCTTCTTTTTACCTGATACACAGGCTGTATAAACATGGTCATGACTCTCTGTGTAATCGCTGGAGTTGTAAAAATGGTGTGTCTGCTATGAAAATGATTTAAAAAACAGATACAAGGTCACTGTGGAATCATAAACTTGCGCTTCCCATGAACTGGGGGTGTGATTACAAGTTTATCAAGGGGTAATTAAGCTGTAAGTCATCACAAGCATAATATATAGCTCCCACAATTCCATGTGTCGCCCACAGGAATTTTCTTGAGGTTCCTATTCATTAAATTGCTTTGTGAACTGTACGTTTTCTCTGCAATTTCTGAGGAGCTCAGTCAATTGGATGGCTGCCTTCCACCTCATAATTTGGCCAATGGTTGAACCTCATGGCTTACAAAGGAGACACACAGATGCCCAATCCAAACTCAGAGATAAAAGGAGCTATGAGTAGTTGTGAGTAGCAATCATTGGGAACTGGTTAACCAGTTTTGAGAACAACATCCTTGGACGATGGTGCTTCCAGCCATCTTTTAACACAAGCCTTTTATATGTGCTCCACATATCAACAAGCTCATTTTAGAGTTTACTAGAAAATTTTAGGTTGGTGCAGTGGTACAATGGTTAGCACTGTCACCTTACATCAAGAAAGTTCTGGGAAGCCATAGATTAATTGTGAAAGAAGCAGCTTTGGAACCAAAAGGTTACTGGTTTGATTCCCTGGATCAGCAGGAATGGCTGAAGTGCCCTTGAGCAAGGCACCAAACTTGCAACTGCTCCCCAGGCTGCTCTGGGGATGTTGTGCATCACTCTAGATAAAAGCATCTGCTAAATGTAAGGTTCTGGGTTCAAAACTCATGGTTAACTAGGGCCTTTCTGTGTGGAGTTTCCTCTCACAGTCTAAAGACATGTGGATTCAGTCAACTGGCTACTCTTAATCCAACACTGGTGGGAGTGTGATGGTTGTTCATCTTTGTGTAGCCCTGTGATAGACTGGTGACCTACCCAGGGTGAACCCCACCTCTTACCTGAAGTAAGCTGGGATTGGCTCCTGTGATCCTGACGGATAAATTGTATAGATAATGGATGGATGGATAGAATTGATGATCAGATGATTCTACTGTTCCATGTAAAAGAGATTAGTGAATTCATACTTTCGACACGAAACATTCACAGTTGTCTGAATGACTTGTTTACGTATATATTCACACTAAACTCAACAGTCTTTTAAAAATATCCATTTACATGGATGTTACATGGAATGCCAACCACATGGCAATTACAGTGCGTTTAAGTGGAACTCACACAACAGTGATGAGATCACTGTTGCTAGGCAACTGGGAAAGAAGTGCTCCAACCTTGAGCTAGGTAATGACTGAAGGCAAAGTACACTCACCGGCCACTTTATTAGGAACACCCCGACATCCACCTGCTGTTCTCTTTCGTGCAGTTCTTTTACCAGCCGATTCCTTGATGCATAAAATCATTCAGATACAAATTGTGAGCTTCAGTTAATGTTCACACATCAGAACGGGGAAAATCTCATCTCATCTCATTATCTCTAGCCGCTTTATCAGGGTCACAGGCAAGCTGGATCCTATCCCAGCTGACTACGGGCGAAAGGCGGGGTACACCCTGGACAAGTCGCCAGGTCATCAC
>JAODOC010000001.1:3178681-3202426 GCA_027575955.1 Nemapteryx nenga | reverse complement strand
AGTCACCAGTTAACCTAACCTGCATGCCTTTGGACTGTGGGGGAAACCGGAGCACCCGGAGGAAACCCACGTGGACAACATGCAAACTCCGCACAGATAGGCCCGCATCAGCCACTGGGCTTGAGCCCAGAACCTTCTTGCTGTGAGGCAACAGTGCTAACCACTACACCACCATGCCGCCCTCTGCTCAAATTTACGAAAGGAAATGCATATTAATTCAAATTAGCAAACCATAGTACATATATACAGACAAAAAGAAAAAAAAAACAGTGACAACAATCTGCAAATAACAGAGAGACTATACTAACATTATTTTCAAATTATTGGTGATTTTCTATAATACAAAATCAGTTGGTGTCTGGAATAGTCTCTTCAGCTTTAGGAGATAAAATCTCTAGATATCGTGCCTAAATATAATTACATTACCGGTGTTTTAGCCAATGTGCAACGTTACATTCCAATGAAGGACAATTACGATTAATTTATGGAAGCTGTTCAGATTTAGAGTTCATTTGTCTCATTTGTCCTTAAAGATATAGAAATTAAAGATTTAGCAATTCACTGATATGAGAAATATAAGATGATTTATGGCAGTGTCACTTCAGCATAATTAGGCTAAAGTCATTTCCAGCAAGGTTATGTAATTAATTTTCATTAATGGCTGGGAGATTGAATAAAGATAGCAAACAAATGATCATTTAATATGATTTAATGATGCTGCCCATATGGGCTTCAGTGGGTTTCGATGGGCTTGCTGTTGGAAAATTGAGATCAATAACCCTGTCGGTAATTAAATTTTATATCATCACCATTTTGCATTATTAACTTTAGCTTCAGGTAAGAATTATGAAAGAATATCCAGTGATGGTTCAGTGATACGTAAAATAAATCACATTCTTCAAAGTACAACATATTTGACATTTCACAGCTGAGTAGTTTCTGCGAGTGACGAATAAGATGTCTGGTGCTCAGGATGAAATTAGGCTTCTCATTATTAAATAATTACCATTTGGTTTGTATACAGACTTTTAATGGCAAAGTGAGTCACGTTACTGATTGCAGTCATCATCTTGTTTGCAAATTTGTAACGATCTCAGTAATGGAGCTGGCAGATCTCTCTGTAAGTCATCTGGACTTAAGTTATCAACAAACAACATTTCTTGACCTTTAGTAGAGCAGGGGTATTCATCTAAAGCTTGAGAAGGTCCATCCATCCATCCACCGAACCCAGTTCCAAGTGACTTCAAGCGAGAGATAGGAATCACCCTGGAGGGGTCACCAATCTATCACAGGGCTAACAACTATTCACACTCACATTCACACCTATGAGCACACCAGTTGACCTAATGTGCATGTCTTTGGACTGTCAGAGGAAACCCACACAAGCATAAGGAGAAAACACAAAATCCACAAAGAAAGGCCCCAGTCAGCTGTGAGGTTCGAACCCAGAACCTTCTTGCTGTGTAATGATGGTGCTAACCACTGTACCATCAAGCCACTCCCAAGAAGATCTAGCTACTTAAAATTTCTGGCTTCTAAAGTTCTGGAGAGTTCAATTACTCTTAATGCTTAACCATTATTTGTTAATTCATGGCTATAATTAAAGGAGAACTGAAGTCCTTTTTAAACTTGCTTTATTTCTTAATTAACGCGTTATTCAATTACGTTTTCGGTTTCAGTAACCTTATATCATGACTCATACGTATTGGCAACTAATTGCAATTAAATATTATACTTATCGGCCTATTTGGTTTTTAGCCATGTTGAATTTCGTTCGTTTGGTCCATGGCAGGCGTCGCTTATCCGCGCGATCTTCATGAGACTTGTGCGAGACTTCGAAACGTGAAGTGTCAGGCAGGTGTCAGTGCCGCCATTTTGAAAACTATTTTCCAAACGAAGTATTGCACAAAAACGAGTTTAAATGACGATTACTGCCTACTTTTTTCAAACTTTCCTGATTGCTATCAAAACAAACAAAACTTCCGGCTTGATTATGTCAGCATTCGAAAGAGGGCGTGCGCACACGTGTGTCTTTTGACAACGTCGGCAGATGTCGGTCATTTTGATTCCCGCTGCACGTTTTACTTCCGTCCTATGATGTCTCGCGCAGGTCTCAACGAATCTCGTTTATGGCCATCGCTTTGACATGTGGACTGATATATTACAGAGCATATTTCAAACACTCACAACCTGCTACAGCGGCGACAAAATGGCGATCAAAAACGTGTTCCGATATTTAATAAAATGAGAGAAATAGAATTTTGATAATAAAAAAATTACCTTCAGTTCCCCTTTAACATGGCAGTGAAGCCACCTTCAGCAGGTGTAGCGTTCATCAGTCGCACAGGCTAATGACCAAGAAACTAAGATTTCTGTCTCCAGACTCTTCTTCCTCGCTGCACGCTCGCCACAGTATACACAACGGCGCGACCTGGCAGCCAAAATTCTCTCAAAATCTTCCATTTTTAATGAAGCAAACCTGGAGGCCATGTTTGTTGACAAATTGTCACAGTCACTCGCTAGTGCCGAAGTTTTACATCTCCAATGTGTCTCTTTTCCAGTTTTTCAATGTCCGTTGGTTTGTTTTTCTCTTGGAAATATGTATGCGTGAAGAGTATATTAAATGTTTTGGTAGCCTTTCGGGTGTTCAGCGCGTCACTTTATTAATTTAGTGCTTAAACCTAGCACTGGATTAGCCTCGCGTTCTCACTTTCCCAGCCGACAAAGAAACAATTGTGCGCATGCGCAGTAGAAATGAGCTCCGACGTGTGACATCATGTTGTCTTGACAACGTGCAATATTATAACAATATTGCACGCTCATTCTCCATTGAGGCAGAGTGACGTAATACACGGAGGATAAGCGATATGATAACGATGTCAGCGAATAATTGTTCATCATTCATAAAAACGTCGTGCTTGTTTCCTATACGTCATAAAAACGTTAAATCAGGCTCTTTTATGAATATTCTGAAAAGTGCTAAATAAGGTTAGATTTCTTCGAAAGTCGAAATGCTTTCAGAGTTTATTTATTTCTCACTGTGTGTCATGAAAGTGAATCAAACATTCGTCAAAACTGAAGGAAAAAACACTCAACACGCCGACGATCTCGGAGATCTTCATCTTTCCTGTTTATTGACTTCTTATCCAGTTCAAATTACACAATTAATGCATATGGGATACAAATTATTTACATGTAAACACAAAACAAAACATTTGGAAAAAAAAAAAAACCAACAGAACATTGCATTACACGTCTCAGTGTTGTTGTTTTAGTTCCTCTAGATAAGCTCTCTGGCGCTGATGAGTAGAAATTCATTCGGTCGGAACAGCAGTCGACATTAAACTCGCTCTTAAGGCAAAGTGTGTTACGTTTGGTGGATTCTTCCTTCACACCAGCAGTGTGACGATATACCGATCCATCGATCGATCGATATATACGATATCGGTACGCACTGATATACATACAATCTGGAGTAGGTCATTAACGGTATCGTTAACGCTTCCATCGTGAAAAGCAGAATCGGTGATAATAATGTCACAAACGGAATAAGTCTTGTACAGTATGTGTATAAAAATAAATAAATATTTTCAATTAGAGCTGAGTGGATATAATGGTACAATGCTACTGGAGTTATATACCGCGATAAATAAATCTGAGATAGTTACATGTATCGTCGTTAACGGTATGATGTTATTTCCGAGTGAAATCTGCTACGGATTCTTTTAAAATAAACATATCATATCTTTATATATTTATATGTATGTATGTATGTATGTATGTATGTATGTATGTATGTAGATCACAGTTTTATGTAATAAAATATCAGACGTGTCCACGTGAACGTGATGGAGCCGCGTTACGACCCTGGAAGTTGAGCGTTTTTTACGATAACTCTGATTTGCAAGGTCGTGAATGCGAACGCTTTTTGATTTCGGATGAAACGTTGTACTTTTTATCTGTCTATAGCTTGCGGAATGTTCTCGAAACAAGTTCCTGTTCTCGCTTACGTTCTAGCAGCGATAAACGTACGGTCCATTCCCTCAAAAAGCTGAAACGATTACGCCGATGACGAACAGAACAAAACACGTTTCGAAGAAGCGTCAACCCTAAACGCGCTGGAAGTAGAGACTCCTTCCGTGAACGTTAAACACACACACACGTGTTTTAATCTGTTCGCCCTGCGAATGAGCTGTTACGATAGAAACGATCGTGAATTACGAACCTGTGATTTGCGAACCTGCGTTTTTGGTTTCCATAACAACCCTGTCACGTCAACAAACAAAATCGCTTAAGGTTACGGAAACGGACACGTCCTGTAAAAGATGTCGCCTTACTTCATGCTCGTCATGTCGAAAAACTGTGACGTCGAGTCGTACCAGGAATTTTATTACACCGTTTTTGCACACACACTTTTTTTCTTTTCACAGAAGGATATAGATAATAGACTCAAACAAGTTCAAAAAAAAAATCCATCATACTTTCATAATATGCTTTTAATCATGAGCTTTTCATGCAAAAGGCCTCAAAAAACCGCTTCATTCACATACACAATGATAAATACGCTGTTTTTCTTAAAGAGTTTTTTTTCCCCCCACCCCCTTTTTAAAAAATCTACTCTCAGATAAAAGAAAAGAAAAACGCGACGCGACGCGACGCGACACTGGACTGGTCATCGGATAAAGTTTCTTTTTCTTTTTTCTTAATATATTTCTATAAATACATAACAGCGATAAAATGGTATTTTGTTATAATGCTGGTTTGCTTCATTTTTTTTTTTCATTTCCATAGTGTTAGCCTGCGTATATAGATATATCGTATATTTATAATCGTTCTGTATAGGATGTCATCGTAAGTCATTGTCAGAGTGCTACACGTTTATAGGCAGCAGTACAATATTTTACAAAAAGAAATACAAACAAAAATAAAAAAGATATTGCTCTTTCATAAAAACTCTATGCAATTTAAGACGTTTCGGTTGATTAGGGGTCCAAGCACTTTTTGTTGTTTTATATATGAACAGTTTGGTTCCAAAACGCGATAAATTTGAAAAATTGAAACTCCAACCACCAAGCCATCAGCAATTATCATATCTTTCTCGTACCATATTCAGTTTGCGCCAAAACGCAGTATCTGCCATTGGTTTACACACTGCATTACAGCCTTTCGTTCCAAAACGCAACAAGCGCCGTCACTGATTTTTCTCAAAACCAGACATATCCATTTGGCCAAGCCGTTGGTGTGGAGTCTCCTAAGATGGCTGCGCCTATGAAGTAGGGAGTCGCTTTGGCACTTCTTGCATTTATTGGACAATTTCAGACTGAATTATGAATAATTTCAATAAAATAAAACAATCTGTCATGAAAGAACATGGTTAAATGCACTTTAAATAGAAAGAGATATCTAGCATTTGGGGAAAAATGCCGTGGCGACTTGGTTCAGTTAAAAGCTGTTAATAAGTTCTGGATTTCATTTTTGAAGTTTATTATCATTACGGAGTTAGTCGATACATTTTAAAACAGGGTGCAGTGGTTTTCCTTTGATCGCTTCTCACAATCAGAACAAGTGATTTTTCTCGAAACGATGGAATTGGATATATAGAACGTTTTGGAACCAAACTCTTCATATGCAGATTTCTTAGGCTCGATCTTTCCAGTGTGTCTCAGAGTCCAGATTTTTTTTTTTTTTTTAAATAAACAATCACAGTTACACTACTCATCATGTCATGAAATCTTGCACTGGATTAAAAATCTTCGCTACGGTGGCTGCATCAAAAGATTGAACCCAGAAAAGGACTGGAGTAAAGAGAAGGCATGTGCCGATAAATCATCCGTTACGTGATACCGTAGATCACGAGATAAAACTGTCATCATTTGAAATGGATCGTCGTGTTTAGGCACTGTGACTTCCAAGCTACGATTCGAATGGCTAATCTTAATCGACTCTTTACAAACTTGTCATTTGTTCACGTCATGGCCTGAATGACAGCAATGACAAATCAAATGTTCTGAATTACTCAGAAAACAACGGAAAAAAAAAACCCAGTCGTGGTTTCCACAATCGGCGGCAGTAAGGAGCATCGCGATTTAAAACACACCGTAAATATCGTCCTTTTCTAATCATTACCACGTCATCCACGTTATAGTGCAGTTTCGCTTTCTAGCTTAAAACAAATAAAACACCATTCAAATAAATATCATTCCGCTAGAGGTTGGCTTCGCCTCATTTCCAAGTCCGAGGAGATGAAGGACATCGTTACCGTAATATCAGCATGACATTGACGAACGCATGATTATCCGAGCTCTGAAGCCAGCGAGCGATCGCAAGTAAACGAAATACGTATCGACAGCACAACATGCGAGAACACCAGAAGGGAGCTGGTTCCAAAACGTACCACGTGCAGGGAATTCCTTTGAAAAGTGATAAACTGCAAGAACAATTTCTGCGAAATGAAAAGGTCATATCGGCACATGCCTGGGTGGAATAATCATCATCAAACAATGCCTCGGTTATTAATATTCACAGTTGCAGGAAATAGTCTTTGGATTGAAGCAGGATGTTTCTTTCTCTCTCTCTCTCTCTCTCTCTCTCGCTCTTGTGATAATGCAGCCCGTGAAAGCTCTATTTATAAAACAGCATGAACACAAATCCAATAGCGAGGCCGCCATGCTTTTCCTGTTTTTTTTTTTATAATAATAATAATAATAATAATAAAGTCTTGTTCAAGTCTGACGAATAATAATAACACTTTGATTTGAACCTCAGTTAATGCTGGTATGTTTATACACTGGCCCTTGATGCTTAAGAGTTATTGCATTGGAAATACAACTGTGTGTCTCTCTCTCTCTCTGTCTCACTCTTTCTTTCTCTGTCTGTCTGTCTCTCTTGGTGTCCCTAGTCACAGTCTGATTTCTGGGTGGTAGCTCTCTCCATTTCCACCCCATCATGATGGTTGTATCATCCTCATCCCCCCTCCTTCTCCACCTCTCACTCCGCCTCTTTTTCTCCATCTACCTCCTCTCCTCCACCCTCTTCCCCACCCCTCAGTCGCTGTCTGATTTGTCGTCCTTGGTGGTGGTAGCGTGGTTATACAGGCCTTGGGCCATCAGGTGCAGCGCTAGCGTGTTCTTGATTCCAGAAGCCTTCTTGATTTTGGCCCTCTTGTTCTGGAACCAGATTTTGATCTGCGACTCGTTAAGGCCCAGCTCGTTAGCCAGGCTCTGCCGCCGCTGCTCTGTCAGGTAGCGGTTCGACTGGAACTCCGCCTTCAGACGCTGCAGCTGCTCGGCCGTGAAGGCGGTGCGCGGCCGCTTGTCCTCCTTGCTGCTGCTCTTCTTCTTTGGTCTGCGGGTTCGGGGACCTGCGGTGGGCGTGGCTATGTTGAGTTGGAATAAATAACAGCAAGGCAAGGCAGTTTGGAAACAGCATGCTTACGTCAGCAAAATCACCATTGTGTTGAATTAACACCTTAAGTCTAGCATTTAATTAACTCTTGGTGTTCAAATGATACATACCCTTCCATCATACGGTATCACCGCCTACACAGTTCAATTAACACTCACATTAGCTCTTTAAAATGTTGAATTTAGCCTCACAGTGTTGGTTTAACACCTACAGTGCTGAATTAGCACTTACCGTGGGTCCGCAGCATGGACACAGTTACGTCCCTTACTCAGCAAAATAACCAGTGGTTAATAAGGACAAACCCTATTAGCGCCTCCAGTTACAGCGTATAATAAACACTTACAGCATTTGGTGTCCAAACGACACCTATACGGTTTGCGTACAGTTGACCTAACACTTATATTAGCGACGGAAATGTTGAATTTAGCCTTGCGATGTAGTATGTCTTGCTGTACTGTATAAATTAAGCTCATATCAGCTCAGGATAAAATGGCTGAGCCAAACTCTTCAACCGAAGCCCGTATTTTGCTCAAAACGGAGTTGTATGACAAGTTACGAAGGTTACGGACAGGGACACTGTTAGCATACCTTTTCTTACGTCATTTTGAACAAAATCCAACCCAATCGCCAACACGTTCAAATGGCGTATCATTTAATACAATGAAATTTTTGCTTTTGTAAAATCTGGAATTCAGAAAACTAAGAAAAGAAAAAGCAAAGATGTCCCAACACTGTTTTATCTTTTTCACTTTTGGGCTGCTTTAATTCCCTCGTCTTTGAAGATGTGTTATGGAAATGGTGTTGGCGTTCAAACCTCGCAAATATTACTACCTCGCCAATACTATTATGTTATTATGTAAGTCCAGGAAATGCAGAGTTCTAACACATGAAGGCACCTTCGTAGATATAAAGTTGGGATCCCAGGCCTTTGCTTTAACATTAACCTTAACGCTTGGTGGCTATTCAGTGTAGAAGTTGTTGGTCAGATGCTGCTGTGGTTGTAATTATAACACTGGGATTTTTTATTTTTATTTTATTTTTGGCTGTGTGATGATATTTTGAATTTGCACAAATAGTTTGCCAATTTGTTTTGACCCACATCCATCCATCCATCCATCCATCCATCCATTAAGGTCTATAAGCTACTTAGTAAAGCAGTCGTTTATAAATATTAGGCTGCTATTGGTGTTCGTTTGAATCTCGGGTAATTGTGGTTCAGTATTGTCGAGTTTTCCACCCGAGCTTCAAAGTTCCATCAGTAATTCAACACAAGGTATATATTTTTTTGCTATATATATTTATCTATATATACAAACAGTTTCACAATGATGTACTGGTAAGAATTCACCTGATCAGCTTGTAAACTGGTTAGAATCCACTGGTTGAGGACATGGCGAGGGTCTGCTAGCTTTAATCCTGACATTATTCTTGTAAAAGGGAAAAAAAAATTCCTCTCACGTGCTAGAATTCCTATGGATTTTGTGTGAACTTGGATTATAAAGTAACAGTATAGTAGTATATTTCCAGAAAGATGTAGTAGCTATAATAAAGGTTATTGTTGCTGGGGGAAACCTCTCATGCGGTATATTCATGAATATTAACCACGGGCTCCATTTTGAGATTTTTTTTGTTTTAACATGGTGGAAATTTGGATTTGAAATCGGATTGTTTTCCTTGTGGTCTGCTTTAAAGAGCAAAACACAAATTCAGCGCAGTCGCAGTATCTCGTGATTTGGGTCATTCATTTTTTTTTTTTTTTAATCAGATAAAAACCTGACAATGTGAAATGAGTATTTACAGCCTGTGTATATCCAATATCATATATTTCATGCTACCCCATTTTAAAACACATATAAACTAAATATAAATAGCTGAAATATATATATATATAGAATAAACATTTTAGTATTTCATCAAGGCAAAAATTCTGCGCCAAAACCAGCCTTGGCAGGGAAAACTGTGTTATCAAAAAAAAAATCTCCAGTAAATACTGATTAGAATAACTTTGGATGATTTGGCAAGGTTTATCCTATTTTTATAACCATCATTAGCTGATGTGTCGAATGTATTGGCAGCCCTACTTTGGTTTTTCAAGTAGTCGGGGCATTATGCATCTTGGTTGATTTGTTATTTCATTGCACAGGCATTTTTTAAAAAAAAATATATATATTTGTATGCGTTCAACAGCCTTTTTAAAAAATTTCATCCGAGAATGAAGTACTACTTAAATCCTTTCTTTCTTTCTGGACCATTGTGTATGACTGGAGCGAGCCAAAGGCATCCTGCAGTCCATTGTCCCAAAAATATGCTAATGAACTTGGAAGAAGAAGAAGACAAGATGAAGAAGAAGAATGGCATCGCAGAGGAAGAAATCATTTCTCTTATGAGCCTGGATGATACAATCTTACTCATAGGAGTACAGATATAACCTGGCTTCTAGAATCTATAGAATATATTCGTATAGAAATACTAGCTAGCAAGTCATGAAGGATTTTCTCAGCCCAAATTTCAATCAATCTCACGGCAATGCTGTTATACCAATCAATCAGTCTTTTTTTTTGTTCTAATATGTAAATTGAAAAATATAAAAGCTATAAATAAAAACTGATGCTATGCAGCCTCATATGCTAGTATTATACATTTATAATTTATGCACAAAAAAATATATATATTCCTGTTTTTATAGTAGTACATCTACGGGAAAATGCGAACAAAATTCCTTCACACACCAGTATAACATATTATTATTATTATATATATTATTTTGATGTTTTTGTGATTAAAAAGGCGAGCTAGCTGGGATCATTTTAGCTAGCTAGCTGTATTTCTTACAGACTTTCTACCAACCTATAGAATAGAACAGAATAGAATAGAATAATAGAATATAGGCTGTTTCATGGCAGCTACATTGCTTGGCTTTGATTTTTATTCATTTATATATTTATTTATGGTGTTCCCCCCCAGCTAACTTGCTGTTGTTAGCGGTATGCTAATGCTATTCCCCTGAATGAAATAACGCTGATTGAAAACAAACAAACCCAAAAAACCCATCCTGTCAGCGCTAAAAGTCTCCACTCGGGAATTTAAGTCATGTTTTACACAAACATGGCGACTTTTTCACCTCAGAGAAAGATATAAGACTCGTCATATTTAAGTTTTATTAACTTTACGACGCGTTATTAATGTAAACTTTATCGCTACGGCCTGTCAGAAAATCACCTCAGAGAGCGAAGCTAGCAAGCTAGAGCTAGCCAGTTGCTAATCTGAGGTACTCGGTCCGGTGTGCTAATGGAGGGGGAAACAACAAAAAAACGAGTGAGTCAATAAATAAATAGATAAATAAATAAATAATGCCACTGCAGCAAGAGTGTGTAGAATTCAACACTGTAAGTGTTTATTCAACACTAAAAGAGTTAATTCGATATATATGTATATATAAATATAAATATAGCTATGCTGTGTTTAAACCGACAGCTGGAATGTAAACACTTGCTGTATTTCAGCCCACAGCAGTAAACAAACCTCACATTTAAGGCTCAAATTATTATTATTATTATTATTATTATTATTATTATTATTATTATGATGTAATGATTGAGTAGCTGCTAATCCTGTGCAGTGCTGATTGCTGTGTGCAGCCTATAAGCTTCACTCTATACTTTAACTGTTTGCTCTCCACAATCCTGCCTTATATTATTATTATTATTATTATTATTATTAAACCCAGAAAAGATATATATATGTATTATTTGGATTTTAGCTATTATTGAATTAAATTACGAACGTTAAACGCTTATTTTGCTGGAGACAAAAATGTGTAGAGTCCATGTTTTAGAAAGACTCAACATTTCTGGTCATGACTGCATTATTATTATTATTATTATTATTATTATTATTATGTGACACTGAGCGCTTTTTTTATTTTTTATTTTTGATAACTGGGTGATCAAATTGTACCTTATTGTGCTGATAGTACATTTTATAGCCTGGAATATTAATTAATTCGTTTGTTTGTTTGTTTGTTTGTTTGTTTAGAATTTTATGATAACATCCATTTGTAACAATTTGGACCGATTTGGAAAATTTTATATATGTGTATTTCAAATTCTGATCCACTTCTTCGAAAAAGTTATTTTATGTCTAATTTTTTATAAAAAAAAAATTTTTTTTGGTGCTTATTTGTTTTAACGGATTAATATTCGACCTATTGGAGTTGCATAACTTATTTTTGGGTGGCAAATATATAGATAAATAAATGAACAAACAAACAGATAGACAGATAAATAAATATGCTATCCATATATATATATATAATTTTTTTTAAAAATTCTGATCCACTTCTTTGAAAACGTTATTCGAACTCGAATTTTTTTTTGTGTGCTTATTTGTTTTAACGGATTAATATTCGACCTATTGGAGTTGCATAACTTATTTTTGGGTGGCAAATATAGAGAGAAATAAACAGATAGATAGATATGCTATCTATATATATATTTTTTTTTCAAATTCTGATCCACTTCTTCGAAAAAGTTATTTTATCTCTAATTTTTTTGGTGCTAATTTGTTTTAACGGATTAATATTCGACCTATTGGAGTTGCATAGATAGATAGATAGATAGAGATAGATAGATTTCGAAGGTGAAAAGATGTGTGTGTGTGTGTTGCTAACCTGGTTCTGTCGTTTATTCTGAGGTTTGTTTATTTATGTCTGTTTATTTTTACATGCAGAGCGAGTGAGTGTACAATAACTGGACAAAAATTCATTCCGTCTAGAAGACACGACTTCTGTAAGGGTTTTTGTTGTTTTTTGAAGGTGTTCTGAATTGTCCTCTATGTGTTTGTGTCCCCAGTGAGACAGCAGTGATTGAGCTGTTATACCTGCTGAGGGTCTGTCCGAGTAGCGCGTGCAGTAAACCCAGGCGGGCCACAGCATGGGCTGGTTCTGGGTTCGAGTGGACGGGTTGGGCTGAGAAAGCTCCGGCTCCGAGCTCAGGCACTGCTCCTTGCTTTCTCCTTGCACTTTGAGCGTCTCGTGGTCTGTGACACGCGTGTCGGCTTTCTTCCCGGTGGACGTGCTCTCTGTGGACACCTGTCCCACCTGCGCACCCTGTCCCGGGGCCCCCGGGCTGCTCTCACTCCTCCTCAACACACCTTCCTCCGGCTTTTTGCGTCCGAAATCCGGGCGCAGGATGTTGTCGATGAAAAAGTTGGTGAGGCGGTGAGGAGGCGGCGGCGGCTGAGGATGAGGATGAGGAGGAGGCGCGTGTCCCGGAGACGGAGCTCTGAGCTCGGACTCTCCTGCACTCCGAGCGCCTCCTCCTCCTCCTCCTCCTCTCACTCTCTGCTCATTCTCATCCATCCTGACGCTCCCTCTCTTTCTTTCCCGCACTTATCAGGCACTTTTTTAGACAACACAAACCGACTGCGCTCCACTTTGTTCGCTTTAAACAGAAAAACAATTTCAAGAAGAAAGAAAAGAAACAGCAAGAACAATAAGATGTAGCTAGAACAGGATAAAAATAACAATCAGCGTGGATTTGGGACTGTGCACAGATCTTCTTCCTGCTTCTTCCATAGTTTCGGATCCTGTGTGCTCGGTAATAAATATTTATAACTTAAAAAATAAAATCTAATCTAATGTCCTGAAGAGCGGAATAAAAAGAAAGAGCAGAGGTCCGAGTGAAGCAGGGCTGAGTGAGGGAACTCCAGCTCGGAGCACTAGAACAAGAAGAAGAGGATGATGAGGATGATGAGGATGGAGAAGGAGGGGATCCGCTCCTCCAGGATCCGCTCCTCCTCAAATACTTTTACTCCAGAATTTTTTTTTGTTCTTATTTTTTATTACGAGACCCCCCCCCCCACGTGACGTTTCACTCCTGTATCCAGGACACGTGCCTTCAACCAATCAGATGGAAGGAGAGCTTGTCACGTGATCACGCTTCTGGAGTAACGGGGCAGTGTTTTCGTTCATGTTTCTTTAAACACATAGAGGAACACCAAATTAACAACACACACACACACACACACACTCGGACCCTGGGCTCTTGCCCCTGTCCCCCTCAGAGCTGATGCGTGCCTGGCTAAATGGAGTAGTGGCTCGTACAGGGTTGCCAGATTGATCGGCTTTAAAAACCCTCACCCCAAACACCTGTAAGTTGAATTCCAGATAAACTATTTCATATTTAACCTGGATGAAGAACTAATAAACTAAAAAGCGCGTCAGTTATCCATCAACTCACGACTTAGTTTATTCCCAGTGAATCCTGGACAGGAGAGGAAACGTTAATTAAAAACGATCTGGCAACCTGCAGGGAGCTTTCCGACTTTCATCGAAAATAATTTAATGGTCTGATTTTTATAAACATTCATCTGATTAACAATGAATAATTAAACAGGACAAATATTCTCCTAGTGTGTGTGTGTGTGAGAGAGAGAGTTTGCTCAATTTCTCTCTCTCTCTCTCTCTCTCTCTCTCTCTCTCTCTCACACACACACACACACACCAATCAAAGGTTTGTGCAGTATGAGTTCTGACAGCATGCAAAGACCAAATGTGAACAAAAATCACACCCCAAACCACACAATCTGTCTTACACACACACACACACACACACACCACAGAAAGAACTGATGAGCTTTAATTCTTCACTAATAATCTAAAGTGTGTGATCTGCGTGGCGTAGATAAGCCTCCATTCATCTCTCTCTCTCTGTATTCGAGTGTGTGTGTGTGTGTGTGTGTGTAATGAGAGTGTAAAGCTTTGAGGTGTTTATGTGAGGACGCAGTGAAGCAGAGAAACGCGGCGAACGAAGACAATCACTTTAATCACTTGAATACTGAGGAATAATTAACACCAGTAACGTCATTAAGACCATTAACCCCAGTGGCATCATTAACACCATTAACAACAGTAACATCATCGATACCATTAACACCAGTACCACCAGTAACAGCTGCATCCTCCTCACTTCCTCTGGAGAAGGAATTAAACACAGATGTCTGCTGGAGGTTTTACCACTTAATTTCTGTGTGTGTGTGTGTGTGTGTGTGTGTGTTTCACAGCTCAGTTTCTTTTCTAAAATGTTTCATGATTATAAACACGACACTGTTTTACTTTCAGTTTACAGAAACTTCTCCTCTTCTGTAAAGATATCTCACATTTCATTATTATTATTATTATTATTATTATTATTGTTAAACCTGTTGTTTGTCTGAGAGCTGACTGATAAAAATGTTTTATAATTTATTTTCCGTTAAAGATACACTAACTTCAAAAAAGTAAAAAAGCAAAATATATATATATATATATATATTAGAAAATGTATTAATTTTCTCTTTGCTATTTACACTCAGATTTCTGTAACATACTCAAATAAAAACAGCAAGTAAACAACAAATTAATTTATCAACAACAACAACAACTTCTTCACTTTCACGCAAACGAGCTACAGTTTCTCTACTTGAATTCAATTAATAATAATAATAATAATAATAATAATAAAGCAGAGCAGTTGAGTAAATGATCTCAGTGAAAACCAGGTGCTGGAGCTCCAGGCAGGAGGTCGCAGCCCTTTCTCTCCGTGTTTGACTCCGACTCGGAATAAAATCAGGATCTTTCCTGTGTCCGAGAGGTTCTGGGTTCGATGCTGAAACGAGAATCTTTATTTCTGATCCATGCAATCATTCGGGTGTGTTTATTTGTTTATTTATTTATTTATTTAGGTCGTGTCTTATTCCTGTATCACAACTTCTACTCTTTCACTTCATTCTGTTTTGTTTGTTTTCAGGGGAGAAAAAAAATCCAATAAAGAGAAGATTCAGATCCGACTGGAGGGGATTCATTTGTTCTCGTTTCTCTGAGGGAGAACCTTTACACCATCTGGTTAGAACCCACATCCGAGGGCCCAACCCAGAGTAGAACCAGTTTAGGAAAAGTTTGTGCTTTTCTGTTTCACACAAGACAATAATAATAATAATAATAATAATTTGTTTGTTGTCTTTTTATTTCATACTTAATTGTCTTAACAATACATATACACGTGAAAATTATAGAAATAAAATTTATTATTATTATTATTATTATTAATTGATCAGAACTTTTGTTTTTCACTTGTGGAACTTTGTGTGTGTATTACCTGTGATAGATGAAACAATATCATCCCCAATTCCCCAGAATGAAGAAGTCTGACGTCACACTCACCCCCCCCCACCGTCCCTTGAGGAAAGTTAGAGGGTCATTTGGGGCCCCAGCACGCGCTCAGTGTCATCACTGTGGGCTTCAGCTCCTTATTCTCTTTATCCGTTTCCATCCACACTGAAACTTCGTCCCTTGCAACAGTGATCCATTTAAAACAAGGTCAGTAAATATTCAGTATCTTGTAGCACATTCAGTATTCTGTTTCCAGACCAGTTCACGCGTAGGACGCCGACCCGGGCCGCTCAGATTTTCCTCGTGTCTTATTTCTTCCATTAAAGACACGGATTATTCAGACATTCTCAATTCATCGGAATACCGTAGGCCAACTTTTCGTCCTAATTTAGAAAAGACTCTAAAGAGAAGCGCATCGTTTCAGACACTTGGGGCCTGGTAGATGTGCTCTAGATGGGGAATAAGAAAATATCTTCAGCACACACAGTCACTTCAAAAAATAAACTGGGAAACACATTCAATAAATAATCTGGATCAAGAGGCCCAGTTTTGACCCTTGACCCGACAAGGTGAAAATACTGTCTTTTAAAGCTTTAACAGTTGAAACACATTGTTTCTAAAGTTCTAAATGATGACCACAAATCAGCAACGAAGAAATGTAGGCACCGTACGAATACTTTGGTAGTTGTAGTTCTGAAGAGCGTAGCCGATATGAATTCATGATATAAGCTACAAATTAAGTAGCAATCAGAAGATTTGAGTTTTGTTCCAAGTGTCAAGTACAGGTACATGTCTTTCTGACATCTGACCTCTGACCTGTCGGTCTTTGTCCTGTCCTGGGATCATTTAAATCCAAGCTGAAGTGCAGGGAGAATCTGGGGTGTGTGTGTGTCAGGGATAAAGGATCAGTGTGTGTGTGTGTGTGTGTGTGAGAGATGTTGGGTTTGTTTCGTCCTCACAAAGCAGGAAGCAGCTGTGGACAGAGCAAGGACGTTCCGCTCGACTGGCGGCGCACAAAAGACCAGCGCAACTTTCTCAGGAAGGAAAAGAGAGCGAGGAAAAGCTGGACACTTTTGTGCGGCCTCACGCCCGGTTCCCCACCTGTCTGCGCAATCAGAACACACCCCGAATAAACAATTCAAACTTGTCTTTCGAAGGCCTGCTCATAAAGGACGTCACGCAACTGGCCACAGCGCCATCTACAGCACAGGAGCCATTTTATAGAACCTTCATCACACAAGTTTTACCAAAATCTGCTCCTGGAGAACTTTTGAACAGGTGGCAGAGGGGTTCTCCAGGACCAGGGTTCGGGAAAATACGCAGTCTTTTTGGATTCGTGTCACTAGCGCAAGTCATAGGTCATGCTAATCTGAGAATTGGGGATTCCTCGTACATCTGCTTGTGGGTTGTTCCGTAACCCCTGATGGTTCAGGACCTCGGAGACGCCGGCACTCTGTGGGCTGGAGAGATGAAATGCTGCCATCTTGTGACAAGCAGCACAACAACATGAGAAGAAAAGTCACTTGAGATGACTTGATTCATCCAAGATGGCAGCTCATTTGAAAAACAAACACTTAAAAACAACAATCAAGAGGGTGGCAAAGCAAAGTTCCCAACTACAGAATGAATTTTTTCCTCCTTCGACATTCTGCTAATTGTGATAGCAACCGAACGATTCTGAGAAGATGATCAACAACACTTTAACAGTGTAAATACTTAAAAAAAAAAAAAAGCATAATCTTTGTGTCAGTTGTCCAGACCGTGTTGTTTCATCCAATCAGAGATGATCATGGGCGGAGCATCTTTAATTGTCAATAAAGAATTCATAATGAACATCAACACTTTCAACTTCACTTTATTTTATAGACAATGTAGTAGAAATCATGCAACTACAATCATAAAAAAACAACAAAAACACCTCATTCCTTAAATAAAATAAAGCTTTCATTCATTTTGAATCTTCATCGTTTCCCTGAACTGAAGTCCTGTTAGCGAGTCACGCTAATTTCTTTTTTTTTAAATCTTTCAGCCGATTCCGCACACACACCTCCACAATCCTACACAAGACAAAAAAAAGTATAACAATACACACTTTTTATTCAGAACAGTAGAAGTGGTCATTGGTGTCGTTAAAATCAGTTTGTGCGTGAACGTAAACTCATTCCGAACACGAGTTATTGCTTCTTCGTACTGCATACAATCCTTTACGAAACAAAACATCAAAATAAATATCAAGGTTCGTTAGAACTGATTGCACTTAAAATCTTTGCTCAAAGTCCAAAAATTGCTGCATTTTCCAGAAAGGTGCAACTTTATAAATTCCTTCTTATAGATACATGTGTGCGTTTGTTTTTTTTTTAAATATATCACAAAGACAATGAAAATACTTTTCTGGTTGGCTGAGGAGGAGCGTCGGGTATTGTGTCAAACCGATGTAAATCGAATTGAGGAAATGCTTTACAGTCCTTAGAACGGCTGCTTGCACTTGAATTTTTGCGAAGTCTTGCCAACAATTTTATATTTTGCATTTTTTTTAATAATCCAAGCTTTTAGATTTCCGTTTTATGATTTTGACATTACAAAAGCATTTTAGAGTTCCAAACGTCCAGCACAAAATGAAATGTTACAGGAAAAATGTTTGTAATACATCTGAGCAGTATATTCCATAAGAAAGCACTTTTCAGATTTAAAAAAAAAAAAAACCCACATAATGAAGGCTACTTGTGCAAAATGAAGACGCGAGCGTGACAGTTAAAGTGTCCAGACGCTGGTTCTGGAAGATGCTCAGGAAAACCTACAGCTCATTTCCTTATAAAATGGCACTCACTGGACCCGAGACTAAAGCAAAGGGAATTTCGTCTCACACCAAATATCGACTTTGTTTCATTTATCATGGCTTAATGCTTACTGTGTTTGTTTTTAATTTATAAAAAAAAAAAAAAAAGCCATTTTTTGGTCGAAAGCTTAGTTTAGACGTGCCTCAGACTTTTGGCTGGAAAGTTGAGATGTGAATTTTAACTCACATTCTGGAAAATACAGCACATTTTTGTGTGATTAATTAAAAAAAAAAAAAAAAGTTACACAAGATGAGTAAAAGACAATACAATGAACAAACAGGAAAAAGAAAAAAGTGACAAAAGCACTCGTTCTATAATACAAAATGCAATCACAGATTGCAAAATCTTCAAGGCTGCGGTTAAAAAAGAAAAAAAGACCTTGTGTGTGTGTGTTTTTTTTTTTTAAATACACGAGTGCCATTGTGATATTAAAACATGTAACTTTTTTTAAAACCTTGGTGTATCCGTTGTAAGCCTGCGAACAGGTTTCATGTTGAACATCACGATATCGCATCTTTGATAAATCAATACATACCTAAAGGCGTATACGAATTAACCTGGCATCAAAACCCGTTCCTTATGCCGAGCCGTTAAATAATAATAATAATAATAATAATAATAATAATAATAATAATAAGCTCCAGCTTGCCTGCGACCCTGTAGAACAGGATAAAGCGGCTAGAGATAATGAGATGAAGAATAAGAGAATATTTCATTTGGCAAACGAGTCTCACTAAAGTAACACTAATGTTTATTAAGAGCAATAACTATCAGCAAACATTTAACCCTCCTGTTTGGATGGCAGACATTTTTGTGCAGCCTTGAAACTTTTCCCTTTTTGTTTAGCGTCGTTTTCCAGCATAAAGTCAAAAATCGAAAAAAACCAAAACCCACAAAGCATGTTTTTGGCCACCATCTCTCACACACAATCATCTCTCAAACACAATCCTCTCTTTCAGAGTCAGTCTAGATATTAAGATCTGCAGTATCTCGCAACATCTCACTCACACACTGTTGAAGAAAAAAGAGAACAACTGGACCCAGCTGTGCTACGTAACTCTACGGAGCTCTTTTAGAAAGTAACTGCAATGTCGAGGTCATGAGCTTACCAATTGCAAATCCATCACCGGGCGTCATGTGACAGACGCAAAGCCTCATTACGAATCAGAAGTAACTTTTCTGGAGTGGAAAACTCCAGATTGTAACATTTTAAGGGGGCGGAGCCAGGTGTTTGTTCTGGAGATATAAGATGGAACAGCCACATAGATAAATACACAGCGCTAGTATAGTGAGGGGGCGGGGCTTACCTTAAAAAAAAAAAAAACATTACAGATTTCCAAATCGGACTCTGGATTTATAAAATAAAATGACCTGCTCTCATGTACAGCTACTTTTCGACAGGAAGTTCACTCCATAAGTTTCCCACGCCATCACGAACACTCAAACGGTGACGTTAACGCAGAGTTCTGGTTTGCCTTGCGTCTGTAGGGCACACGCAGTCCGCCTTCCTTCCTTTTCCCTCATCGACACGAATGAGAGATTAGGAGGGGGTGAAAAAAAAAAAATGCCACGGGAAGCGTCTCATTCCTCCTCGCCGTGGTGTTTAGGGTCCCTAGTCGTGGTGAGGTTTCTCGTTCGTACCCTGAGGAGACAAAACAGAAAAGGATCAGATAATCAGGAAAAAAAAAAAAAAAAAGACAGGAAATGAGAAACCTTGGAACAATTTATCACGGCTTACAATTTAAGCGTCGGATTATTTAGCAACAAGCGGAGATGATTATCAGCAAAATTGCTTAAAAAAAAAAAGCGACCAATAAAGTAGACATTAGGTTTAAAGTCAAACATCTAAAGTAAAATTTCTCCATTTTCTGAGGATGGATTTGAAACACAAGGCTTGGGCATCGGTTATCATACAAATAATAGCTACCGAAGCAAGACTAGCTGCTTTAATAAGCTCTTGGTGCATAAAACTAGCAAAAAGACAGAAAAACAAACAAACAAACAAACAAAACATCGCAACATAAAAGAGAAGTCTAACCATAGCTAGCTGCCTGCCGATATTCCCCACCGTCACTCCTCCAGAGAAGAAGATGCAGGGCAGCCAGGAGCGAACGTAGCCCAACTGCGGAGATGGAAACCTGACAAAGAGGCCAGACATGCGGTTTAGCGCCAAGTAAAGGTGAGTTTGGTTTAAAAAAAAAAAAAACCTACAGGCTACATCTGAAGTGAATACACTGTCAGCCACTCCCCCCCAGCATTACTGTGAGATTGTTATTGATGACGTACTGGTAGACGCCGTTGTAGACCAACAGCTGGGTGATGAGCGTGGCGAAAAACGCTGTGGTGAGGCCCAAACCGAATCCGCTCCTCGAGCGATCAAATGTCCACCACAGACCCAGAGACAGAGCAGCCAGAGTGAGACACAGCTGCACGTTATTCACAAAGTCCAGCTTCTGAGAAACAGCGCCGAGTTAAGGACAAGTGAAGTACAAGAAAACAGGATGGATTTGGGGGAAAAAAATAAAATAAATATATAATATATCACAATGGAAAAAAAGTTCTTAAAAAAACATGAGGGGAAAAAAAGAAATCAAACTAAAAAGGTTAAAATTTAAATGACAAAGGAAATATATTTAAAAAAAAAAAAGAACCTTAAGAAAAAGTCAAATCTACAGTAAAGAGTAGTAAAAACAAAAAAAGATTACATTAGATACATTTATCAATGAATAAGTGACAAAATGAAATAAATTAAGACAAAAGTATATAAAAGCAAGTGTTAATCAATCAAAAAAAAGTTAAGAACTTTTTTATATATAAATTAAAAGTATTAACCCAAATTGAAAGGTAAATAACATCACTCAAAATTAAAATTATAGATACAAGGTGGAGTTTGGGGGGGAAAAAAAAAAATTCCTTCAGGATTTCCACTTAAAAGAATGCTGACTTGTGCTTTTGCGCATGTTGGCTTTCAGATATTTTTGCGAGTGTTGGCTCAGTGGGTGGGGTTTGGTAAGGATACAGCACTGGCGTGGTTGATGCCCACGAACACGGCGATGCAGCGCATGACACTCGCCCACTCGCGCTTAAACTTGTGCGGCTCTCCAAGATGGCTGTCCAGATACGGGTACAACAAACCAACCACGGCTGCAGAAACAGAACGCCAAAACGTTAGCACAAATCAGTTATGATGTGCAATTAATTGCCAAGATAATCAGTGCTGGGGATCATTTGATGGTGAGCATTGTCGGCATTTCGGTTAAAGCTTTCCTTTAAAATCGTTCTACTGTTTCATATATTCATAATGAATATTAGCTGTTTATTTAGCTATTTTTTTTTTTTAGCTAGCTAAGAGAGTTTTAGCACTCAAGATGAAAATTTACAAAGATGATGAAAATCACCTTCCTTTTAATTTTTTAGCTCGTTTCAGCTGACACGTGTTGCCATGGTTACACCAACAAGATGCCAGAAAATTCAATACTACTCATGAGTGTGTTATGACTTTCTGATATATTACAGTAACAAGAATGGTTTGTTAAAGCATTTTGCTTTGATTTATTGTTTGTTTCGCGTTATTACGCATTATAAAATGTATCGTGACTGAATTTGCGATGGAACAAATAAATAAAACATCTGGGGTTTTTATTTCAGAGCAATGTGCACTACGAGGCAAAAGTTTGTGCACCCTTGCTCATAGAAAAGGGCTTCCATTTTAAAAGAAAAATATATGCAGAAAACCAGTTTAGGATTTTAACTCAAACTTGACACTGAGGATGAAGGTTGGAAATTAATTTAGACTAGCATGGCTTAGAAAAAAGACATTTCAGCCTTTATTTAAAAAAATAAATAAATAAATAAATAAAATAAGGAAAATTGTGTGTGACCAAATGGTAGTGTGAAAGGAGTTATATTTCATAGAAAATATGAAAAATTGTACGTCAAACAAGAACAAAAAAAAAAAAGAAGTATTTATTCCAAATGATTAGCTTGAGAGAAAAATGTCTCTGCCTGAGGTAAATAAGGATGTGGGCGTGGTTTAGTGACGTATCGCTTACAATCTACACCTCACACTTCCGGGTTTCCCTTCGTCGTTAAGTGGCGTGTTCGAGTCATCAGCCAATAGCGTGCGTTTGCGCCGCTCATCCGTTTTCGGACGAGCCAATCAGAGAGAGGCAGAGAGACGCACGCGCACTCTTTTCGCCTCACAATCAGCCCAGCGTTAAAAACAAAACAAACTGAATTAATTAGCAGCACAAACACTGTTTGAGCGAATAAATGATTCTGAATTAATGGAAACGCACCAGCAGCTGTTCCGCAGCACAGAGGAATCCACCAGGCTGAAGAAAACAAAGTGTCCAGCACTTCATCAGGGAATAACGCGTCGCTCCGCTGGATCTGCAGGAAATACAGCACCAGCGCCAAAAGCACACCGACCGCGAAGAGAACCAGACCCCGCCGGATTAACTGCGCAGAGCGGACACGGAGCAGCACTGAAGTCATCATGGACATCATTTCACCCGTTTTCGACGCCATCCAGAGCAACAAATGCGCCAAATCTTTCGCTTTAACGCCGCTGCAGCTCCAACAGCGAACTTCTAGCCTCGGCATTTGGCACTGGAGAGACAAAACACTGCGATTACCAAAAAAGAACAAAAACCGCTCTTTTCAGACGAACTCAGTTTCAGGACAGTACCTTGATGATAAGCTGTCTAAAAAAGATCTAGACTTGTGCTGTTCGAGCTGCTTTCTGTCCTCTCCATGTGCTCACATCATCTCAAATGTTTGCCTTCTTTCCTCCAGTCCAGACCTTCATACCACATCAGGGTTGCCAGATTGCGTCTCAATCACTCCTCCGGAAACGATTTTTCATTGTCACGTGATCAATAAACAAGTGTGTTTCAGTGTGTGTTTTAGTGTCCCGTTAAAAATAAAAAAATTTTTAAACTTACTTCAGTTGTCTTAGATAGACAGCGATGTTTTATACTTTTCCCAAATCTGGCAACACGACGACAACCCCTTCAAGCACGCGGTGATGTCTGGTGAGTCGCGCAGGACCAATCAGAATGCAGAAGCGCATACGACGTCACCACACGCCACCTATTTCCTGCACGACGAGCAGAGATGCTGTGAAAAAACAACAAAACAAAAAAACTTCAGATAGTTTAATCTTGTGTAACCTACAGGCTAAACAAACAACCAGTTCTTATAAACACGTACACAAAAACACTCTCATTTCTTAGTTTTACCTCAGGATTCTTCCAAATGTGAAGTTATTTTAAAAATCCATCCATCCATTATCTGTAGCCGCTTTATCCTGTCCTACAGGGTTGCAGGCAAGCTGGAGTCTATCCCAGCTGA
>JAODOC010000001.1:2318443-2329227 GCA_027575955.1 Nemapteryx nenga | reverse complement strand
AGGAAGTACATTTTCACGCATGCGCATATTTCATTTCCGCATTATTACTATCGTATAGCACGGTCGCAAAAACTGCCGTGTGAACGCAAGTGGGGCTGCACCGGTGCTAACACGCTTCTCTCTAGTAAGCAGGTTTGTGATGTGTGAACGCTCCACAAAATTTACACCGGTGTAAGATATATCGCAACAAAATACATCGGTGCAGCATCGATGCAAATATGTGCCGTGTGAACACCCCTTCTGATCAACTGTGAATGAAGAATCACCTCCATTTCTGACTAGTTTCAGGGCTGTCTCTCATGGTTTGACACCAATTCACACTTCCAGACTTGTGACCATAAGTTTATTTACAGTAAATCCAGCCCATGACAAGTAAAACCATGTGACCAGACCAAAAAAAAAAAATTACCTTAGCTCTTCCTGGTTGTTGTGAGGGGGCGTAGGTAACGAAGCAGGTACGTCCACCGTTTTGGGGCCATGAGCGAGAGCTCTAGCAAAAAGCTCTTCCTCGGTCTTAAAAGGTATGTGCAGTGGCCTTGAAGGCAGTCCTTTGGTCACTATGTATGTAAAAGGCAAAAATATTTCAAAATGTTGCACAAATTAAAAAAAAAAAAGAAAATCGGTGCGTGCACATTCCTAAAGGAGCATAGCCTGAATCCATTTTTGAGCTCGGTGTTCAGTGCTGAGCCTCACCATCATGGCCGCCCACAACAGCTGCTTTACCGGCCAGTTCCTCTGTGGTGGCAAAGCCGTTGAGCAACTTCTGACGCGCCACAGGCGGAGGTGTGGGAGGCAGAGACGCCGGCGGGGTTGGAGGGTTACTCAGGTTGTTCTGCTGTTGGAAGACAGAACAGAAAAACACAAATGAGCCAGGCTCTATTAAATCTAATAAATTATTAAAAAAAACACTGGTTCTGATCATTGCTTCTCTGACGTACTTTGTAAATGAGCTGGGAGTAATAATCCGACATTCCGTCCAATGAGGCACTTCCAAAAGTGCCCGAAAGACGGCTTTCCCCGTCTAGCTGCCCGCTGCCATAGGGCACGAAATGGGCAAAATTTACACCGACCAAAGGCTCCATCAGGGGCAAGAGAGAGAGCTGCTGCTGCTGCTGATGGCAGATGCAGACAGAGAGAGAGGAAAAAAAGGAAAGAGAAGATGTGAGTGTGAGAAATTAGAAACCGAGGGAGCCTAGAGAGATGGGCTCTCGAGGTTATGTGACAGTTTAATTAACAAGAGCCCTGATGTCTTGATAGCTACTGACGTGAAATCTTAAGAAACTGGTTAATTGTCATTGCTTGCATCATTTCAAGTCACTTTACATGCCATGTGAATGGTAAAAGGTTAATGCAGAGTTTCCCCTATTTTAATGGAGAATGGGTGGCTTGCCACATCTCATCGTTTCTCCGTCCACAGCCTTGCGCACTGAGTATACTCCACTTTTCAAAAGGTTCTTATGCAGAGGGGTGTTGCGCAAGACGTGCACACTGGAACTGCAACAAAGATCTTACCAGTCCTTGTTAGTATTGGCTAACTAACTAGTCTAACGAAGCCTCTAGATTAGAGGTTTTATCTGAAATGCAGATGAAATGAAGATTGGTGCGTTTCTGGTGATCACTGAGCAACGATCTGATTGGTCAGGAGGCGCAAAAAAAAGAAACAAGTTCACCTTTGCGACAAAAAAAAAAAGGGGGCAACAACACTATAAAGCGGTCACATTTACATACAACTTACACTGGCAGTTAATTCCCAACACACCTGATTGGGTTCACGAAGCCTTTTAAGCGTTGAGGTGGGTATTTTGAAGATGGGGAAACCTTGAACCTGGGACTGCAAGAGTGGACATTCTAATCTACAATCAAGCTAGTGTAGGTAAGAGATATTCCATTTGTCTTACCTGTTTCAGATTAGTCATTACTGGTTCAGTGGAAGAATACATGGCTTGTCTCTCATCCTCCTCCTTCTTCCTCTTTTTGGAGCGAGGGGCCGGACGTTCCCCACTCTTTTGAACACGCTTGGTCCTTTGCTTTTTCTTGTCCTCAGGCATTAAGGGACTGCTGAAGTCAGGGTTAAATGAGAGCTGGCTGTCTGAGAAGGTCTGTGCGAAAGACAAACGAGGAAGATGTAAACTTGAGAACTTGATGGAATGCACTTTAGCCAAGATGAGAAAGAAAGGCAAATTAATCTTTACCCCGCTGCTGTCTATGGAGCTCTGTCTCAGAAGAGCCTTGTTATCCATTGAGGCTTCCTCCTCTGGTCTCATGCTCTCCTCAGACTTCTGGTGAGGTAATGGGGGTGGAGGTGTCTTCTTGTTCTTCAGGAGATGTTTCAGGAGCTCATTCCCACCTTCTCCTTTCGAGTTACCTGCCGGACTTTGGCCTGCGGGACGTGGCGACATGCCTTCCTTGTCCCCTTCTACTTTTACTACTCCGATACCCATGTTCATGTCAGTGCCTTTTGGACCATGGCAGTCACTGGCTTCAATCCTTTCCAATTTGATGTTAGTAAGAATCTTGTCCTGTGTGTCTTGCTGACCCGCGGTTGCCTCAGATACTCCACAATAGCTGCCTTCGGAAAGCTGTCGCTCCAGCTCCGAGTGGTGCTGGCTGCTCTGAGAGCCTGGGGTGGAGGAGCCAGGCTGGGAGGTCTCGCACAGCTCCTGCTCTCCAAAGAGCAAGGGATTTCTGGTGGGTGTGGATGAAGTATCTGATACACACGGTGTCAGTGGGGTGGTCAGGTCAGAATGTGGTGTAGATGGTGCCCTTAAAGACTCGGCGTCCTCATCACTCTTCTTCTTGCGGTTCCGTTTCTTCTTTACCTTTTCATCTGGGATGATGTTTGAATAAAGCTGAATCAGGGATGGGCCAGATCCAGGAAAGTTTGGTGGAAGAGGAGTAGTTGATTCTATGCCAAAAGGATGACCCTGACCTGGATTCTGCTGTATCATATTTGGTCCAGGGAATCTTGGGGGTCTGGGCTGCCCCTGAACAAAATGAGATCCATGTGGTACTTGGTTATCTGGCCCAAAACCTGGTCTTACTTCCTGAGGGAAGGGGCCATTTCCCATCATGGGTCCAGAAGAAGGGGCTCCAATTCCAGGCTGCATGCCTGGTTGCTGGGGAAATCTGGGCCCTTGCATTTGCTGCTGAGGTCTATGTTGTTGCATGAAATCTTGAGGCAAGTTCTGGTTATAGAAGGGCATCTGGCTGAGGAGGCCTTGCTGCTGTTGCTGCTCAATTTCCATGCGCTGTTTCATGCGTTGCCTCTCCACCTCCTTCATCAGCTGCACCCTCTGCCTCTCCTGCTGCTCCCGAAGCCTCTCCTTTCTCTCTCGTTCCTGGAAACCTTCACTGAATGGATTGGTGTCGTCAAAATTCACATGAGGAGACTCCCCGGCGACTGGCCCTTGACCGGGCCTGGCTAACGTTTGCTGAGGAGCAGGGCCTTGCATCATCTGAGGAGGCATTACACCTGGCATCTGAGGTCCAACAGGGCCTGGAGCTCCAGGACGCCAGCCTGGCATGTTGGGAATATTTGCTTGGTTTGGATGTATCTGCATTGGCATGGCTGAACCCATAACAGGTTGGTTCACAGGGCCAGTTGGCATCATGCCTGGATGACTTTGCATTGGCAACATGCCAGGCGTCATCTGAGGCTGCAGGGCACCCTGCTGTTGTTTGACCCTGTACTCTTCTATCAGCTCTGCATGCTCTTTCTGTTGTTTCCGAATCTAACGTATGGAAGACAAAACGCCAATTGCTGAACAACCATACATCTTTTCCTAAGGTACTGCTGATTTAAAAATGAACATGCATCTACATCACCTGCTCAAGCTGTTTCTGTACCACACCCTGCTGCTCTGTGACATGCTTCAGTTGCTCAGCGTCCTCCTCGGGAAACTCCCGGCCAGCTTTCTTAGCTGTTCTCTGCTTAGCTGACAAGGCCTTCTTTGACTTCCTGTGAGCCCCAATCTGTTCCTCAAGAAACTTCTGCTGCATCTGAAGAAGCTTTTGGGTCTCCCGAAGCCAGTCTTCATACTGTATTTTCTGGGCTTCATCTAAGAAAGGAGGTGCAAAATTCAAGCTGAATAAATCTGATTAAACATATCGTCAATGGCAATGCGTCACATTTGGGAAAAAAAAACAAAAAAAACACCACCACATACTGGTGAATCCTTGACCAAAACTTGGAGGACTGGGTCTCGTCATGTATGGAGCCAGTTTGCCATCCTGAATAAACAGTGTCATTGTTAGTGCAAATTAATTTTTGAATAATTTTGGAAAACGAGAAAGAAGATTCATGCTGTACCTGTGCCATTGCCTGCTGGGGAGGAATACATCCATCTGGACCCTGTGGACCCTGACCTGCTTGAGCACCCACTGGAAATCTGAAAGAAAACCAGACAAGCATTCAGAATGGATAAACATTGCACTACACAGAAACACATTTTAATAAACATCAGCTGATGAGAAAATACTTACTTGTTCATGACCATCTGTGACATTCCCATGTTGTTTTGAACCATTACTTTATTGATTCCTTTCAAGGCCACCATCTTTGCTTTCATGATAGGATCAGTAATGGCATCAAAATCTAAAAAAAAAACAAACAAAACAATTTTATACGGAAAGATTCCGACTGTGCACGATCTATGGTAACTAATCTCGCGTGATAGTGATTATTTCGTAAGCCCAGCACTAAGGCTAAGGAGAAACTTTTTTGGGCGATTCGTAGCATTAGTAACTTTTGCGATAACTTATGTTAAATTATTTCGAACGATATTAAAAAAAAAATTCCATTCCACATTTACCTATATTAGGGAAGAATGAGTCATTGGACCGCTGTCTGATCAGAGCCTGCATCTGCTTCTGCTGTTGCTGTTCCTGCCTCTCCTGATCCAGAAGATCTTGCAGCAGGAGTGGCTGTTCCTCCAGTAGCAGTGGTCGATTCTGCGGACCCTGCTGGGACATCATGGCCTGTTGGGTCTGAGGAAGAATGCCAGGTTGTTCTACTGAAAGCACTGCATCCTTCTGATCCACTCCAAACACAGAACCTGAGGGCTGATCCTGCATGGAACCTGAATGGACATCTAATGGACCCTCAGTTTGAGCAGAAACCATTGGTTGGCCTACCACCAGGCTAGAATTCATTCCTTCTACAGATATGGCTCCTTGATCCAGCAGAGTTGAATTAACTGCCTGTTGTAGGCCAGGTTCCTGAAGAGTTACCTGCTGACCACAGTTCTCTTGTTTATGTGGTTTATTATCCGGAGGCACATTGACAAGTAAGCTAGATAGCACTGGAGTAGCATCAGGGTGAACGCCAGGTTTTGAAAGAGCATCCATGCTACTTTTGAAGTCATCTTGATTAACAACTGGAGTGTCTGTTATTTGATTTTTGCAAGAAGTTTCTTGTGATGAACCACCATTGACTTCAGTTTTGATATCTTTTTCTGCTTTCAGAGAAACCTGGTTATTTTCTTCTTTGATGCTATCTAATGATTTTTCAGGTTTTTCCTCAGTTTTTCCTTCTGCAGATGTGGAATCAGAAGGTAAGGACCCATCGTTTGGACTCTCAGGCTTTTTCTCAACTTGCTCCTTTTGGAGGTCAGCGCTGTCACTGTGGTCATCAATAGGATCATTGAGATCCAAATCCTCACTAAGGTCTAGGTCTGCATCGGTGTAGGCAATTATATCAAATTTTCCAGATGTCAAAAAGATATCATCTAAGTGCAGGTCATTAGCTTCCAGATCCAGATCTTTTCCATCATCTGCATCAAGATTTAGGTTCTCTAAATCTGTATCTTCCAGGTCCTTGACCTCCACATCTTCGAGGTCCTTCACAGCTGATTCATCTGCATCAATCTTCTCTTCAGAGCCTTCATTCATGGGTAAATCAACCTCACTTGATGGCCCGGAAGATGCTGCAGAAAAACTTGATGGGGCAGTTCCACTAAAATTCTCATTTGAAGCAGGTTGGCTCATTGACCTCATGATTGGAATTTGCCCAGTTCTTACTGGAACACTAGACTGATGCAAGTTGTCCATACTCATTGTTCCATGTATATCTGCACCAACTCCCTGAGTTTGATTCATACTAGAATCCACGGGTTTAGGACCCTGATTGTTTGAAAAGCCCATTTCTTGTCCACTCATGAAACCTGAAGGTCGCTGAAGTTGTGAGGGTGATTCCATTCGGTTTCCCTGCACAGCAGGAGGTCCAAAGGGAAGCCTTAGCCTGCTCTCAGGAGGTCTGTGTCTGAGTTCTATAAAAGGTTGTCCCATGATATTGTGTTGCTGCATATGCATGCCTTGAGGTGGTAAAGGTTGTAGTCCCATTGGGCTGCCTCCTAATGACTTCCCCAGATCTATAGACATGGACCTTCTTATTTGTGAATGACCTTCCATCACTGAATCTTGTATTTGATTCATGGAGGGTCTTAAACCAGATCCTTGAACACCAGAGGGAAAGCCCAGCCTATAATTGGTGAAAGAAGAAGAAGAAAAAAAAGATTATTACAATTTGCACCACTCTTTGTTACATAATATGTTACATTAAAATTCCCAAATACCCACCTGGGTCCTGGTTGCCTGAGGTTATTTGTATCTCCAGGAAACTGGGGTCTTGGAAATTGCCCATCAGGAAAAGAGCCTCGCTGATCTCCTGGGTATGGTCCATGGAATCTGTGAGGGCCCCTCACAGCCCCTGGACCAGGATATGGTGGAGGTGGTCGGTTGAATATGTCATTTTGCTGACCTCGGGCATCCTGATTCCAGTGTTGAGGGGTTCCTGGAGTCATGGGCATTGGCTGTTCTTGTGGGTTCTTTTCTTGACGAATGGCACTTTTTTGCTGCTGCTGCCTGAGAAGCAGCTCGCGAATACGCTGACGCTATAACAAAAACAGTGTAGAAATTAACAATCTGTCAACAAAGATGACTAAATTAGAAACCAAGTAAATGCAGAAACTGTCGAGAAATATCTACATTGTCCTTTCATAACAGTATAGTTGTTGTAATTAACACAAAAGCCATATACATCAACAAAAGTCAGCTAACCAATTTAAAATTCTTCAAATGTGATATTTGGCATACTGTACCTGTCTCAGCCTTTCCTCAGCTTCTGCAAGAGGAACAGTTTGAACGTCACTGTTTGGTTGTCCCATTGCTGAAGTGCTGTGTCCCAACCCTTGTTGCTCCCTGTTTTCAGCAAACTGAGGGTGAGGATTCATGGGTGCCTGTTCAAATGGGTCATGAACTGGAGTGTGGCTTGGCTGACTAGACGGAGACTGAGACATACTGTTTTCATCTGCCAGACTAGGGTGTCGTGGAGTCTGAGACCCTGGAACTGCTGGACTAGCAAACGTATCCTGCATCAAGACCTGAGGTGGTGAAAACGCATCCTGAGTGGACATGGGTCCTGGTCGTATACCCTGCGCTGTACCTCCAGGATGAGGTGTCCTAGGGCCTTGTGCAAATGGATCATGAAGTAATGACTGAGTGACTCCCACTGGTTGAGCGTGAGTGTCCGGTCCTATTGGTCGAGCCATTGCAGGGGGATGATTAAACGGGTCTTGATTCCTTTGGTAATTTTGGGGTCTGGCAAACCTTTCTGGTACCCCTGCGTGTGGTGTCCCAGGAGGCTGCGCATAAGGATCCAGCGTCATGGGTGACTGCATGCAGTTCTGAGTCTGTGTTTGTTGAGAAGGTTGGTTCATCATGACAGAATGAGATGCGGCAGGTTGGCGAGAGTAAGGTTCAGGGTCGTGTGGTCTTGGAGTTCCTGGCATTCGAGCATATGGATTAGAATATGGGGACTGGGAAAAAGGATCACAATGAGAGAAATCTGGTCTAGAGGTCGAGGGGGTACGTGCATATGGATTTCCAGTGGACTGATGTGCCACTGGCCCAGGTTGTGTAAAAGGGTGAGGCTGAGGTTGCCGTGAAACTCTCGTTTGATTCTCAAAGCCTTCATTCATCGCAGGATGTGGAGTAAGTGGAGGATGTGCATACGGGTCATTCTGTTGACCCTGTGCAAAAGCTTCTGTAGGACGAGGGGGTATCATCGGTCTTTCAAAGGGATCCCCACTTGGTCTTCTTGAGTGCATGGCTGCATTTGAGTCCTGAGGCTGAGGAGGTGGCATGGGGGTTTTGAATGGCTGGACAGAACCAGATTCATTACTCCCTGGGATGGGAGCAAGAAGAGGGCGGGCATAGGGATCTGAAAGTATCATCTTGCCATGAGGCATTCTTGGATATGCTTCCTTTCTCACAGCTCCCCTGGAAAATGGATCATGTCCTGGAGAACCAATTATGTGCCTCCCTTCAACAGGCTGACCCACCCTGGGAGGGCACAGAGGCTTGAGAAAGGGGTCTGTTGGACCTGCAGGCCTTGGTGTGTCTGGAGGCTTAGCATACGGATCAACATTCAGGGCTGTTGGTGAACCCATAGATTCATGAACTGATGAAGGTTTCCCACGTTCCTCTGACAGACTCCTGGGTGATTTCCCAGATTCAGAGTTCCGACGGGTGGCACCCGGGCCACTTGGTGGTGGTCTTGGCGTGCCCACCATTTTGGCATAAGGGTCCCAGGGTGATGATGGCCTAGAACCTGAAGAGCCTGGAGAGAACATCTGCGGGGACTGTGGCTGAGATCCTGAAGATGGTGGTGGAGGGTGTGGACGTAAAAAGACATCATCTGGGGAACCAGCCGTGGGAGTTCCTGGGAGTTGTGGTTTAGAGAATCCATTCTTGGAGGTGGGCTGCATAGGAGACATGTTCCCATTGCTGGACTGTGATGAACCTGGACTCTGGAGGCTACCGGAGCCATCAAGGTCAGTTTTGAGGTGCTGCTGTTGCTGCTGTTGTTGCTGCTGTTGAAGCTGCTCATTTTTTACCTGCTCAAGTTTTTGTGTAGCTTCAATCTTGGCTTGTTGCTTACTTTTCTGTCTCATTTGCTGCAATGAAACGAACATTCGCTAAATAAAGACAAAATTTGTGAATTTAGCAGACTACTAAAGATGATGCTCTCAAAATCATTGCATCTATGGACAAAACACCTCATTTTCCTACTTTTATTTTATTCAACTTTGTCACATGTATTTAGTTCTCAGCAATCAGAATAACACATGTAATTAACTTCCTTCTCTCGGCTCTCCTAGAGCTGCCTAAATTATAGTTCTCGCTTCAAATCTATCATAGCTTCATTGAAGCTCATCACGAAGCCCACTAAAGCGAATATTTCCAATTAAACAGTGGAACACCTTTTGTAATTATGTACCTTTTCAGCCTATCAACTGTATATCGATTGTACATCTTATTCATGTGTAAGAGAAACCCCCCCCCAGTTATTTCAATCATAAAAAGTGCACTTCATCCATAGGAAACAGAAGAACAGCCGCATGGCAATACAATTAACTGAAATCTTTATAGCAAAGTGCGTTTCCATGACTGTTAATCTATAACAGCTGTAGAAAGCAATCAACCACACAGTACGCTTTTTTGACTCGCTGCTGTTCGGCAGATTGGGTGCGATGAGACGATAATAAGGACATAATGGTAATGGAGTGATAAAAATACAAGCATTAAGTGAAATAGATTTGCCAGGCTTCATGTCTATCGTGGGACTGACTGAGCAAAACCAAAAATGACTCACGACGCTTTATTGAACAAGAGAAATAAAAGGGATTAGGAAAAAAGGACTTATTACCGGTAGTTATCGAGAAAGGGACAAGTATTTCCAAAGAACTGATATATTTCAGAATTAAGTTTTAATTTGACATTTTAATATTTAACAACTAGCGAAAGACAGGGAAAGGTATCATTCGGTTTTACTGGCCATTTCCAAGAAATGCATAAAACATGGGAAAATGTCACATTCTCCAGAGTTCCACTGGCCCGTGAAGAGCGCTTTCACACTTTCAGAAAAAGTGCTGGACGGAGAGAATTTTAGAACCAATTTTGTATTTAAAAAAAAAAAAAAGTCTGATCTCTTGGGTGATGAAGTTGTCTTCACTATAGAGGTAGAAAATGAAGAGGTTTGGAGCCGTTTATACAACCTCACAGTTAAAGTGAGACGTCACATAACATCGAACATCCTGAAAATACAGGAGTAGTCATTTTTAGTTATATGGAATGATCATCCAAAACGTTGTAAATCTCATTTTCGCTCACCAACATGACTCATTTCTCACCAGCATGTTGTCCTCCGTGTTTTATTTTTGCACCGGCCCCTTGAGCTGTGACCCGATTAATCAGGATGCAAATAAGCGTTTGACATCACTCGGCGCCGCTTCTGAGAAGTTGAACTTTTTTCCAACTTTTCCGAAGCACCCTGCTGCGAGCAAAATACGCAAGCAATTAGCAGCACTTTATAAACATGACCACAATCCGCCTGCCTTGTAGCCTTTTCCTGTAGGGTTACGCGTCAAACGTGAGCTTTCATTCGTGGAAAAAACAGCGAGTGTGAAAGCAGCCTAACAGATTCAAGGCTAATCGTAGAGAGTTAGTTGCATCCAATGTTTGACGATGTGTTTTGATCAGACTCTGGGCATCGCTTGTAATCTTTTTCTGAAGAACGACCATTACACTCACCGGCCACTTTAGTAGGAACTTGTTCTTGATTCTAAGATTCCTGTTCTTGGCTGCAGGAGTCATACATGTCAACCTATACGGAATGTCCGTATTTTATACGGATTTGATTCAATAAATGTAGTATACGGGCGTATAAATAAAGTTATACGGATTCTTTAAAAAAACTTCAATATTTATTTAGAGCTATAATCAAT
>JAODOC010000001.1:1399713-1410129 GCA_027575955.1 Nemapteryx nenga | reverse complement strand
TATCAGCCACCTACAATGCAGCCATCAGCATTCTGATTCGGATTCTATGATGATCCATGAGAGGATAAATACTTGATGCTCCCTATTAGTCAGACAGAACTGAGGATGCCTTTCAGATGAGAGGCGAATTCAAGAATCTTCAAGCAAATCCAGTTGCTCTCTTCTACTAACCACAGATTACTATGTACCTGGATGACTGAGATTCTTCACAGATAAGTTAATGAAAAGAATTTTAATTTTGAACCGGTTCACCATTTGACAACGTGTCAAACATCTAGTCAGCGGGAAAACACTGGGCGTGACATCATCGGCGTGAAATATCGGGAATTGCTATGCATACAAGACACCTTTTTTGATGGAATAAAAACGTATCCTATTCCCGTCTAGTGGGTTTATTGATAGCATGCAATATCGTTATCATATCGCTTATCCTACGTGTATTACGCCTCTCTACCCAATGGAGAAGGAGCGTGCGATATTGTTACAACATTGCACGTTGTCAAGACAACACAATGGCACACGTCGGCGCTCAGGTGAAGATCCAATGACCAAACTTTTCTGCCGTGCATGCGGGCAATCATTTCTTTGTCGGCCGGGAAAGAGAGAAGACGAGGCTAATCCAGTGCTACTGCTAGGATTAGCTGAAACTGAAGACGCGCTGAACAGCGGAAAGGCTTCATTATATATTCTTCACGCGTGTTTACAAGAGAAAAACATACCAACGGACATCGAAAAACTGGAAAAGAGACATGTCGGCAATGTAAAACTTCCGTGCTAGCGAGTGATTGTGACAGTTTGGAAACAAACATTTTAATGAAGCGAGGTTTGCTTCATTAAAAGTGGAAGATTTTGAGAGAATTTTGGCTGCCAGGTCACTCCGTTGTGTGTAGGTGTCGATGTTGATTTTAAAAGTAACTAAGTAAATTACACAGGGAGAATAATAATATTCGTCTTGACTGTGCTAATATTGGCCTTCGCTAACACTGCACCGGCTGGAAGGTAACTGGACTGCCGCGCTAACAGCACCAAGTCGTGGGTAAGCTAGCATTGGTCTTTGAGAATGCTGATATGAAGAGAGTGTATGTATTATAATAATAATAATAATAATATTGGCTGGCTTTTTCATGGTATATCAGATATATTCCATTCAGCGACTCGTCTTCAACTCGTTCAGGATCATGCTAGCTGAATGGAATACATCTGAGGGCCACTCAGTGCCAGCCAATATTACTTAAATAGGTTACTCAGATCCGTGATGTATTTCGTATGAAAAATGCGAGTTTTTCAACACGAGAAGATAAACGTCATATCTTCAAGCCAGTATGTGATTTTCTTTTTATTATATCAACACATTCACAAACAAAATCTACCCAAATTTATCAAAACAACTCATTGATTTCCTCATGAGTGACATATAGAGATTTGTCGCGGTTTTTGTTCTCCATGTCCCGGATGTCGCTCGTATGAAAAATACGAGTGACGTGTGTGTATAAGCCTGAACAGTTTGAGCATGCGTATGCTTTGGATACGAAATGATTTTAAAACGTTACTTGAGAGCCGACATCTTCCCGTACTCATTCCTTCTACGTGTTGCAACAGCATTAGATTTGATTTTGCACTATAAGATGTACACGGACAGAGAGCAGGAACGTGAAACCTACGTATAAGAGACGAGCCTGAGAGCTTTCACTTGTCATTAAGCTGCCACATTTTTAAGACACTCACAGTACTTAACGCAGACATTCTGCTCCCCACATTCAATCCGTGGATTAAGGTCAACCAAGAGAGGCTTTCGGTGCTCATGTGCCGAGACGAAGGGATGGGCAGACGTGTGTGGGATCACGGTGCGATTCTGTTTTTCGCTAGCTTTGTGTTTTGTATCTGAGAACCGACGCAACACCTCAACACCGTGGGCTCAGGCAGGACGGCTGCCAGCGGCCGTGTCTTCACCATCTTTATTTGTTCGTGTTATGTCTCACTTTTTTTGGTGCGATTACGTCCATGTTTGTTTATCGCGTGACAAAACACATCGAGCTTCAAGTTGAACACCAGTTTCAATTTTGCACTCCTTAATTTGTCACTTAGGCTAATTGTTTCCCAGAAAGCTTTTGCAGCAGGATCTTTTTTCCCCCCTGCATTACCATTTGCTCTCATCTCTCTGTGATACATAATAATAATTTTTTGCCCTATTTTCAGACCTCTTTATTCCTGGAACTGTCTCCAGCTGGGCTTTTACTGATCGCTGGATTCACTTGAGCTTCCCTCGCTAATCTGTTTTCGGCTTCAGTCAATCCCACTGGAGCTTTAGCCAGGCATGGGTCTATGATGGATCACACTCCACACACATACATACATACATACATACATACATACATACATACATACAAATATACAACTACCAGTAGATACAAGGACCAAGCTTTATGTATGCTAGCACTTATACTCAGAAATCAACCTTATTCACTCACTCCAGAAACAAGTGCATCACATAGACAAAGGTTCACGCAGCATTTCGCCTCTAAGTGCTAATTTGACTAACTATGAAAGAAAACAAATAAGCATGAAGTGGTTTGCATAATGCTTACATGCTCCCAGTAGGCTCGATGCACTGGCAACATTCACAGTCAGTTCTGTGTAACGATTTTAATATCACAAACCCCAAGTTTTGGCATTTTTGCTTAATGCTTATTGATGGAATTCAACAACTGCCCTTAGACTTCAATTAAATAGCAGAATTTCGACCAAACAGCTTTTCTATTGTCTTCTCATTGCGAGTTCTTGTTCCAGGGTAATGACACATGAGCTCCAGATGCAGCAGATCAATATTAAATCGACAAAAGAAACACTTTTACAAAGATGTATTCCTCCTCCACCCATGCTTCTCGACGCCATCCTCTTAGCTCAACTTTCCACACCGGCCCCCAGCGTCACTCCACAACTTATGTAACATATGCCCAGTTTGAATAGCAGTGCAGTGGATAAATGTGAATGCATGACATTATTCAGAAAGAACAGATAATCAGACAAATATGAACAGGAGGTGAGCTATTGTTGTTGCTGTTAAGATGCTCGCAGAGTATGTAGTCGAGCAAGCAGGATGTTTTTATCCCCCGCTGGCTGAAACGCCCGAACAGGGATTATGTCATGGCGATGTCCATCCGTCCTTCTGAAATCAACTCCCCTCACAATTTTTGGAGGAATTTCACGCAACTTGGCAGGACTCTTTGTTATATGTCAGTACTACGCATATTGTAATTTCGTTAAATTCAGTCACATGTTACCAGAGTTACAGCCCTTGATTAAAAAATTATACTTTGACAGTTGTGTTTTCATTCTGACATCAACTGCTCTCACAATTTTTGGAGGAATTTCACGAAACTTGGCAAAAGGCTTTGTTAATATATCGGTAGTACGCGTATTGTTATTTTGTTCAATTCGGTCGCATTTTACCAGAGTTACAGCCCTTGATTAACATGCTTGTACTTTCATGAAGGTGTGCTCGCCTTCTGTGAATCGTATAATTTTTGGACGAATTTCTCGAAGCTTGGCAAAAGGCCTTGTTATATGACGGTAATACGCATACTGCGATTTAATTTCGTTTGTGAAAATTTTACCAGAGTTTTGATCCTTGATTAAATAACTTGTACTTTGACCATTTCATGAGGGTGTACATTCTTCTGAAATCAACTCCTCTCACAATTTGTGGAGGAATTTCACCAAACTTGGCAGAAGGCTTTGTTATATGACAGTTATACGCAGATTGAAGTTTCGTTTAATTTGGGCAAATTTTTCCCAGAGTTCTGCCCTTGATTATTCACAAACTTGTACTTTGGCGATTTCAACAAGGTGTGCTTGCTTTCTGAAATCAACTCGTCTCTCAGTTTTTGGAGGAATTTCATGAAACTTGGCAGGTTTCTTTATTATATGTCATTAATACGCATATTATAATTTCATTTGATTCAGTCGCATTTTACCAGAGTTATGGCCGAGTTACCAGCGGGGGATATTGTGCTCTCAGAGCACTCTTGTTTTAATTTTACGTTTTCACCTCGTCACTTGTATCTCTTTATATTTTCATTACAAGAGTAAGAATGATGCTGTGGATCAGAAAGCCGACAACGTTATTTAATTCTAATCACGGACTTTTTTTTTATGGTTGAATTTGACTTTCAAGGCGCTGGAGGAGTTCTGCGTCTAAAATTCAAATCTCTTTGGATTAAAACACTAGTGATGTGATCTGAAAAGCCATGAGAAGTGTGTGTGTGTGTGTGTGTGTGTGTGTGTGTGTGTGTGTGTGTGTGTGTGGGATTTTTGTAGCCACAAGGTTGCGCTGTTTGTCTTCCACCCCCTGCTTTTATATCTCTGAGATCAGCTCACTGTATAATCACTGATACTGTCGAGTCATCGCAGATAGTCATGTAAAAAATATAAAGTATTCGAATAAAGATTAGCAATAAGCTAATTATTTAGCTTCTTGAGTCAACATGCAATTTTTTTAACGATTATTGATATGAAAATTAAATCTTGTTATGGCATAAACATGTAATACAATAAGCTTAACTGTGTTTACTTCAGTATGTGTTTCATTACATTACGGAGAGAAAGCAGCCTGTTTTGGAAAATAGCTGTGGGGGGGGGGGATTGTTTACAGTATCCGTGCAGAGAGATGAACTGATTAAACACACTCAGAGGAAAGTGCTAACTACCCTCTTCTGCATACATTAGTTCTCGGGTGGCTGTGATTAACTAGCACCACTCTGATTGACAGGAGAGAGTAACGCAGTAACTCCACCCCCTCACTCAGAACGGACAGGAAGCTGTCTTATACTCTTGGTCCGTGATATTTTAGTTTTTGTTATAGTAGCAACCCACACGATCAAAGTTATTCTATTTAGGGATCCAAGCACCAAACTCAGCTCAGACCTAATGTGTTCTGTCAGTGGAAAGTTCAGGAACAGAAAGCTCTACAGCTCCGTAAAATAGCATTTGAAAAATTGAAGTAATGTTGATGGGTCTTGGGCTGCAAGAACTTTGAGAACCGCTGTCCAAAAGATTATTACTAAGAACGTCTTGATGAGTTTAGCGCTATTGGATGTGACGAGCTCGATGCCTTTAAACTCGATGCATTATTAACACATCTTGATCCCTCCAAATACAGTCAGAGCTCCAAAATGCCTTTTCCATCAAAAATAGTGGAGAAAGTGGTTGTCCAAGAGCGCTGTGCTGAACTGTAGGCTGCTCTGTCAGCGCTGGCTAAAGTGATAAATGACCTGCTGCTTGGGTCAGGTTGTGTGTTTCATTTCAGTCCAGTTTTTGGTATTATTTTGAAACGGAGTCCAACATTTACACTATAGACGAAAGAATTAAACATGGTGTCCCACAAGGTTCTGTTTTAGGCCCATTATTGTTCTAGAATGTTGATTTGTTTCAGTGTCGATGATGCCATTCATCCATTATGGCAGCACAACTACGCACAGGTATGGGTTTATTGTAAAATCTTGAGTGATGGGGTTGTGTGATGAAGTGGAGTTACTGTTACCGCCACAGCGCAGATTATTTTCCTATAACAGCACGTCCCTGAGCAGTTTTATTCCTTTTATACTGCAACAATTACACATTTTAATTTATTAATTTAATGTTGCAGTGAAACAAGTTCGTTCCTGTTCTCAGTACGCATTTGTTCCCTCACGGCTTTGGTTTTTTTTTTTCTCTCCTTTGAGTAAACAAGGCCGAAAAATCGCAGCTTGTTGTGTTTCTGAGAAACTGCAAACTCCTCTGTCCTGAGGACGTCAGGAAACGTAACATTACAGATTTACACTGGAGACTCCTTCCAGAAACGTTACGTAAATTGATTTGGAAGTTCCATGTGAAGGAGCTGTTGCTATAGAAACCATGACATATTAGAGTGAGCATGTGTAAACTGTAATTTGACATTTTAGTTATTGCTGTAGAATTTGGTTTTGCGCTGTAAGCGTGAAAGGCGTGACGCGTTGAGCGTGTTTTGGAGTTTAGGGAAGACCGTCGTTGAAAAATTCTAGCTGCAGAGTGAAGTCCTGAACCTACACACACAGCGCTATGATTCCAACACAACCCTCGATGAAGCTGTGTGTGAAAGACGTCAGAGCAGCGTGACGAGGCCAGTGGGTGTTTAGCATAAACGCACAAACAGAAGTGTTTTTATAGCACAGTTTCCACCCGATACGCATCACAGAGCTCTCACTTTCACACTGAGTGTCACCCTGCTGCTGCCTTCACTGACTTCAGTGCTCAGTCACTGGGACCCAAACTCACAGCCTTCTGACCACTGAACGCTGCAAACCTGGATTCCAATAACATTCGGAAGGATTTCTTCCTTTCTCTCTCGTTACGTTTTCTATCTCTCTATCACTCGCTCTGTTGCCCCTCGGGTGTAGAAGTGTGATGTGATGTGATGTTCCTTTGCTGCAGAACTCTCGTGTCGATCCCTGGCCTTCAGTTCGTCGCCATGTCGACACCCTCGTTGTGTTTTTCCTGCTTCAATGAATTGTGTGTAACTTCCTCCTGATATGAGTCTTGGCCCTGGGCCTGCTTTCTGAGGAGGAGATAACGGAAGCAGGAAGTTTCTGTCGAAGTTGACTGAGCGCACTTGTTTTCAGTTATTATCTCGTTCCCTTCCCTGCTCTGAGCCTTGGCTTGGCTTCGCGCCTCGTCTTCCAGCTCTCTGCGCTCACTTTCCCGGGAACGTGACGTCAGGACCCCTTGGCCCTCGCTGCCTTCTTCAAAAATAAACCCCAGGATTCCTCAGGAGCTGCTGGAGGTTCAGTGGAAAACGCTGGCCTCGGAGTCACTGACGCTCTCGTAAACATTCTCTCTCTCTCTCACACAACAAAACAACGGTTCTAACTCAGTCGTTCTTCCAGTCGATGTTTACTGGTTAAATTTCACAGAAATACCGACACATGGAGAAAAGCTCAAGGGGAAAAAAGCGTAATGTTTAACACACACAAAAATTCTGTTTCTATAAAAAAGCTTCACCGTTTTTTTCTTTCAGCTCCAGATAATACGACACATCTCACATCTCGCTGTCTTCTTTTTCTTTTTAATTCTCATTCTTTCTCTGTCTTTCTTTTGCTGTAGTTTTTCCTTTGACTATTGCTGTTTGCTTTTTAATGTTTTTTTTTGTAGATTTTTTTTAATTTTCCCCTTTTCATCTTTTTAATTGTCTTTCTTTTTAGTTTTCATTATTTATTCTTGTTTATTTTCTTTCGTAATTTTTCATTTTACTATTTTTTGTTTCTTTTTTATTTTAGATTTTATTTCTTATTTTCCCCTTTCACATTCTTGCCTTTAATTTTCACTTTCTGTCTGTTGGGTTTTTTTTTTTTTTTGCTTTTTAAAAAAATTCTTTATTTTGCAATTTTTCCTTTTACTATTTTTGTTTTTTAAAAATATTTTATTTCTTATTATTCCCCCTTTTCCCATTTTTGCCTTTTTTAATTCTCACTCTGTCTTTTTTCTTTTGTTTTAGATTTCCTTCTTTGTTCTTGTTTTTTCTTTCTTTTGTAATTACCTTTCACTATTCTTTTGGTTTTTTATTTTTATTTTTTATTTCTTATCTTTCCCCTTTGCCCATTTTTTGCCTTTTTTAATTGTTTTCTTTCTTTTTAGTTTTCCTTCTTTGTTCTTGTTTTTTTATTTTCTTTGTGTTTTATAATTTTTTCTTTTACTATTTTTTAAAAAGACTTTTTCTTATTTTTTCCCTTTTCCCATTTTTGCTTTTTTTTAATTCTCACTTTTTTCTTTTGTTTTAGTTTTCCTTCTTTGTTCTTTTTTCATTCTTGCCTTCTGTTTCTCTCTCTCCGTTTCTCTCTCTTCTCGCTCTGTCTCTCTCTCTCTGTTTTTCCTCTCTCTCTCTCTCTCTCTCTCTCTCTGTTTCTCTCTCTCTGTCTGTCTCTCTGAAGTGGCTAGAGATAATGAGATGAGATATTAGAGTCAGTGGATAATGAGCTGGATGTAAATGAGGGAACGGGCCTGAGTGAGCCGGACCGCTCCTGCAACCCTCTGTGGGTATAAACCCGAGCACCCTGCTGAACGAAGACGTGCTCGTCCTGTCTGTGCGTGTTGGCGAACTCGGGCGGATGAAGAGCCTGCTGTAGTTGTTTAGTCCGATGTTGTTTTGTGACGTGGGGAAGACGCTGCCTGGCGTTCGTTCCTGTGCTCTGGGTTCAGCACGTTACTGTGACATCATCGCGTGGAATGTGCTGATGCTGGAGTGTGATAGTGTTCTGTTTCAGCCAGCTCTGTTCCACACGACACGCTTCACCGTGCGGCCAGAGGCTGCCGTCACGTCAGCACGATCACAATCTCATGAAATGGAACGTAGGAAAAAAACCGTGTACATGTGGAAAAATTCAGCGAGCGATGAGAAAAGACGGCTACGAGCGACTCGTATCGTACTGAAAGGATGATTTTTGTGTCAAAACGTTGTAGTCTGAAGTGCCGTATTGTATTTAATGTCCCTTTCTTTAAAAAAACAATAATAATACACAAGTTTTTCTCTCATTCATTTCGGCAGGAGAATAAAAAAAAAAATCAACAAAGCACCAGAGATTTCCAAAACTTTCAGGTTTAATCAGTTCTTTGGTAAGCGACCCGCGTGCACCGTGATGTCACAGCGTGGGACGGCGGGTCGCTTTGTTTGTCTGGCACACAATAAAATAAGAACATTCACAAAGTAATACAACAATACAAGAGCACAAGGTCAGGAATAATGGCGTACATTCCACCAGGGAAGTCGAGAGGAGAAACTCATTCGCACTGCAATGATAGAAAAAGAAAGAAAAAGTGTTTGTTTTTTGTCGTCTGTGACAAATTTTGTTCGCCGTTTGACACTACAAAGAACAAACAGCTCTTTTAAAGATATTGCTATAGGATTAAGGTAACTGCAAACAATTTTCCAAATAAGGAGAGGTTTTTTTTTTAAGGTGTGTTGCATGTGACCACAATGCCAACCTGCTGCAGGAGATTTAAACTTCACTTCAGGATGCGCAACATGTAGCTTTTCTTTTTTTTTTAACCACATCCTGCGTGTGCATGATGATACTGAGAAACGAGGCGCGTTGACGTCAATGACGCTCGTCATGCCTGTAAAATATCATGCTGGATTTCTTAAATCAGCTGCACTGAATCATGGCTTTAGCCAGTTTCTCTTTGAGTGGCAGTTTAAAACGTGGACAGTTTCAATTTTGGATGGAACACGTCATCACTGTTTTACGTTACGGGTCATTTTCACATCTAAAGTGATTTCAGTGTTGGTATTAAAGTGCTTTCGTTCATTGTGGCTTCATCTGCTTCTGTTTATAATACAAAAACATGTACCGTGTTCTCAAAAAATAGCAAAAATAAAATAAAAGCTTCACACAGTCAATACTGTCTCATCAACAAAAATGTGTCCTTCATGACCGTACAGGTTTTTCTATAAATCACTGATCAGAAACACCTCGGAGAACGGTCTTCCCCTCCACGGTTGTGTTTTCATCAGAAAAAAAATCCTTCATTTTAAAAGTGTCTGTTCTGCTGTGTTCTTGATAAACAAATGTTACAAAATACACATTAGTTTTTAAAAAAACAACAACAAAAAATGTGTCTTTGACACAGCGGTACAAAAAAAATAAATCCATACGGATCATCAGTCAGTAGTTCGCCTTCGTAGCATCCTGTACTGGCACCAACGTTAAGCTTCAGGATCTGCTTCGGTGCTGGAATCTTGTATGCAAACCATATGAGAACTTTCTAGTCAAGTTCTACAAACTCCAGCTCCAAGGAATCGTTACTTTCCGATCACGCTCTGCGAAAAGAGCCTCTGGACCGATCAACAGCTTCTTCATTAAAAGGATTATCCATTTCATGCCAGTGTAGCGGGCTGCTACGTCTCAGCTGGCGACGAAGAAGGAGCTATGTCCATGTCGGCTGTCTCCGAACGTCCTTCATGATGAATATTGTCCTCATCTTCACCTTCCAAAGTCAGTTCGAACTGGAACGTGTCTCCTCCGGCTTCGTAGAACGGAGGAGACGGACTCTGAGGGATCATGCTTTGGTACCAGTTCCTGTTCTGCTCCAGAGTGTCCAGGATGTCCTGGGCGTCCGGGTGCACCAGATCCGCCCATGTCTCCCACAGAGGGTGTACGATGTAGTCGATGAATCCCACCTGGAGGATCATCAGAGCTCGATCAGTAAAGGCCACACTTTAAGAACTTGAAGAAAGCATGACCAAATGTTCGATGTGGTTGGTTCCTACCTGGGATTTCTCCACAGAAGCGGTGTGCTTGTCGCACATGGGGCTGATCTCCATGCCGCGCTCTCTCTCTCGGTCACCCTGGTGGAAGAACTCGTCCATGATGCGGTCTGTCCACTGTCGGTAAAGGTCCAAAGGCTTGG
>JAODOC010000001.1:605913-617106 GCA_027575955.1 Nemapteryx nenga | reverse complement strand
GTTAAGACCAACAACAATAACAAGACCGCGAAAGATCGCCATTTTTAAGCGACGAGAAGCAGCAGCTGTACAAACGAGAAGTCATCCATTATTATTATTGTTATTATTATTATTGTTGTTGTTGCTGCTGCTTCTTCCATGTTGTTTTTGCTTTGATATTCGCGCCAAGGTTTATCCAAACGTAGCGCCGTAACTGACGTATACAGCGACATAAGTGATGTAAACAGCGACGTAATAATGTATTCAGCGATGTAATGATGTGGCTCTGCTTAGCACGGCGAGCTACGGAAAAGCAAACTGGTTCTCAGCTGGCTCACAAGTTGAAATACACATTTTGCCCATCATGTACAAAAAAACCGGGACATTCAGTGTCTTGGATTTTTTTTTTTCCGGGACAGACCATGAAAATCCAGGACAATCAGGAAAAACCAGGACAGGTGGCAACACTAATTGGAAGGCAAACTCTTCAATCTTGCCAGACTCAAGTCCTCAACCAAAACTCGGCAAATTTGCATGCAAGAATTGCTGTATGCAGATGACTCTGCATTTGTAGCAACAGATTTGGATGACAGACAGGAAATCGTTGCTCACTTTGCCACAGCTGCAACCATCTTTGGATTGAAAATCAATATGACGAAAACAGAACTCCTGTACCAACCCTCACCTGAGCCACAGGCAATGTCAAACAGCATTGTTTTGGTCAATGGCGTCTTAGAAGTTCTGAGTTTCATCTACTTAGGCAGTGCAGTTACCAACACAAACTCATCAGCCTTAGAGGTAGACTGCCGGATTCAAGCTACCACCAAAGCCTTTGGTGCATTACAAAAGCAACTATGGTCTCGCCATGGCATCAAGAGAATCACCAAGTTGAAAGTATACAGTGCCACAGTCCTACCATCTCTGCTTTACACCACCAAGTGCATGATGCTCTACCATAAACATTTCAAGAAACTGACCTGGCTACAACTCCGACACCTGCATCAAGTCCTCAAAATAAGATGGCAGGACAAGGTCTCCTGATGTAGGAGTCCTCAGGCGAGCCAAAACAGTAAGCATGAAAGCCCTTATCACAGCCTCCCAACTTCATTGGGCTGGACACATCTGGTGCATGCCTGACATGTGACTACCCAAAGTTGTTTTCTATGGAGAAATGAGCCAAGGAAAGAAGAGACAAGGAGGACAGAAACTGAGGTACAAAGACATCTTGAAGAGGAACATGAGAATGCCGGAGTTATCGATCAGATGTGGGAAAAGGATGCCTCGGATAGAGCAGCATGGTGAAGCATAGTTAAAAGCTCAGTGTCTGCAATTAAAGACAAGCATTAAAGGGAGTATATGAGAGCTCACAAAATCAGACATTCCATAGCAGCTCAACCAGGCCATTCATGCCACTGCTGCAGATGACTCTGTCGCTCTAGTGTGGGCCTCGCGGCCCATCTGCATTTCTGTGCATCCTAATGAGGTAGTCATCATCATTGCTAGTGATGGACAGCTGATGACGATGATAATATAAAGAAAATTACATGGTGGCACAAAGATATGAAGTTGAGGATTACCCCTTCATATATCATATGACTGCACCATAGACCTCCTTCCGGGCACTACCCCTCCATGCAGCCACATTTACCCACTGTCTAGAACAGAGCAAGCAGCTATGGAGGAGTATGTACAGGAGGCACTTCAGCAAGGTTACAGCTGTCCATCCACATCCCCAGCATCCACGGGTTTCTTCTTTGTGGAGAAGAAAGGGAGAGGCCTGTGACCCTGCACTGATTACCGAGGCCTGAACCAGATAACCATCAAGTATTCATACACGTTACCCCTCATCCTATCTGCCCTAGAACAACTAAGAGCTGCTTGTAGTTTCACCAATCTCAACCTCTGAAGTGCCTATAACCTCATGCATATATGAGAAGGGGATGAATGGAAGATAGCATTCAGCACCACCTCAGGTCACTACAACTATCTTGTACACCCAGCGTGTTCCAGTGTCTCATCAATGACATGCTCTGGGACATGCTGGGATGCTATGTTATCGCCTACATTGATGATATTCTGATTTACTCCCCAGATGAAACCAGTCATCATGAACATGTCAAGTCAGTTCTCAGCAAGCTCCTGGAAAATCAGCTGTATGTCAAGGCAGATAAATGTGAGTTCCACATCGCCAAGATCTCTTTCCTGGGTTAGGAACCAGAGAAGGTCAGACTGGACGGGTTCAGCATGGACTCGAACAAGGTCTTCGTCGTCACTTCTTGACCCATGCCCACGTCCATTAAGGAACTCCAACGCTTCCTGGGGTTCATCAACTTCTACCACCAGTTCATCAAGGGATTTAGCACCATTGTGGCACCCCTCACACCACTACTCAAAAATAGCCCTAAGTGTCTACAGTGGCACCAGGGAGCAGAGGAAGCTTTCACTCATCTTAAATCAAAACCACCTTCACCACAGCACCCGTACTAAAGCACCCAGACCCCTCAAAACCCTTCTCTGTCGAAGTAGACACTTCTGACACTGGAGTTGGCGGATTGCTGTCTCAGCACCAAGGAGACAGACCCAAGCTGCATCTGGTAACTTTTTTTCGAAGAAATTGACACCCACAGAACAAAACTATGACACTGAGAATCAAGAACTGCTAGCCATCAAGTTAGCCTTGGAGGAGTGGAGACATTGTCTGGAGGGGGCTGCACACCTATTTGTTATCTTTACTGACCACAAAAACCTAGAATACCTCAAGTCAGTGAGACATTTGAACCCCTGACAGGCATGATGGGGTGCCCTGATAGGCATGATTTTTTACTAGATTCAACTTCTCCAATGCATAATTTCCAGGGTTCTGAAACACTAAAGCAGATTTGTTTCAACTGCATGCTTCCACCACAACCAGCCCAAAAGCCACACCCATCCTGCCACCCAACTGCTTTGTAAATGCTCTCTCATGGGACATCAACAAGGAACTAGCCCAGAACCAACAACGTAACCCACCTGAAGCATGCCCACAAGGTCTCATATTCGTCCCACCCCAGTATAGAGGCCTCCTGATCACTTGGGCACACTCTTGTCCTGCCACAGGACACTCAAACAGCTGATGCACCTACAAACTTATCAGAACCAAGTACTGGTGGGAGAACATGAGAACAGACATAAGCCAGTTCATATCCTCCTGTTGAGCCTGCGCTCAAGCCAAGGTACCCCAAGCTCTGCCCATTGGGAAACTCATGCCATTACCCACACCTCAGAGACCTTGGTCACACATTGCTATTGATTTAATCACTGATCTACCCAAATCTCAGGAGAACACAGTCATCATGGTTGTAGTAGACAGATTCATGAAAGCTCTGAAATTCATCTCCTTGCCTGGTGAGCAAGCCCTACAGCGCCACGCTTATATTTAACCATATCATAAGTGACCAGGGACCCCGATTTTCATCAAGGTTATGGGAAAGCTTTATGAACAAGCTCAGAGTATTGTTGAGCCTGACCTTGGGACACCACCCACAGTCAAATGGAAAAATCGAGCATGCGAATCAGGAGATCAGATGCTTCTTGAGGGTGTTCTGCCTAGAAAACACCAAGGATATGGGCAGAATATGTGCAGAACTCCCTCACACACTCAGCCATGCAGCTCATTCTGTTCCAAAGTGTCCTAGGGTACCAACCACCACTGTTCTCATGGGATGACTCACCCACTCACATCCTGGCAGTAGGCACTTGGTTCTAGAGGAGTGAACAAGTTTGGGAGAGCGTTCACCAAGATCTGGAACATGTGGCCAGAAAATACAAACAGTATGCTGACAAACTTCTTCTTCTTCTTCTCCTTTTGGCTTTTCCCTTCCCTTCTTCCCCTTTTTCCCCTTTTAAATTAAGGTAGAAAATGTAGAATAATATAGGGCAAGTCAGACATGTTTACTTGAGAAAACAGAGCATACAATGTTAACTCTGTGTGTGTGTGTGTGTGTGTGTGTGTGTGTGTAGGCGGGGTTGTGAGGTGTGTCTGCGTTATAAAGTTCACACCGAAAAAGGAACTGCCCATTGATTCTCCTGATCTTCTTAGAGCGAGAGTGTGTGATAGAGTGTATATATGTGTGTATAAGTCTAAGCGTGAGTGTTAAGTGTGTTTGTGTGTGTGCATGTGTTTGTTGTTTGTGAGTAATGGAGGTTTCCCTGGTGACCCTGTTGGTGTCTCTGTGGATGAAGACGTTGGTGAACTGGGTGGTGTTGATGCTGCAGAAGGGTCATGTGGGGCAGAGCTTCTGGGGCATCTTCTGCGTGTCAGTGGCGTTGGGTGACGCCCTCCTGCACCTGAGTGTCACCTGTGTTTTCTTGGTTCAGGATGTTCAAGTGTTTGAGCTGCGCCTCACTAAGTACCATGTGTGTGTTCTGGTTCAGGCGGCGTGTTCCATCCAGGGGCTTCTGCACTGGCCCGTCTTCATCCTCTGTGGACTGGACATCCTGTGGCGCACGCGCCATCCCTGTCCTCATCTCACACAAACACTCGTCCACGCCACCACAGTGTTCCTGCTGTGGACTCTGGCCATGTTTTTTGTCTTCACCATCCCTGATTCCCACCTGCTCACAAAAGACGAAGACGATCACATCACCCTGCAGCAGTGTCAGGTGATGGGTGGGGCTCAGAGCCGGCAGGTGGCCTGGGCATCGTTGCTGACGCTAGTGGGCATGGCTTGCTACATACTCTCAGTGAGGAGAACGAACGCTGAACAGCTGAGGAAGTGTGTCTGTCACTTCCTGTCCACCTGGAGCTCCTTCCTGCTCCTGCTGCTCTTTATCTTGGTGTCCGGGACAGAAGTTCCTCCGTATGTGGACATGAACAGCATGTGGCTGTGTTTTATTCACAGTCTGTATACTGCAGTGGCCCTGCAGAGCTGCACCTGCGTTTTCTGTGCTCACACGCAGTACGACACATGGAAAAGCCACACACGTCTCACACACATCTGCTTCCTGACAAACAAATTGAGTTTCACTGCAGAAACTCCTTCAGAGCAGACGCTTCACACTCGGAGACTCGCCTGATCACACACTCAGGTCGTGTGCACTCCAAATTAGTGTCATATGACATCATTATTATCATCATCATCATCATCATCAACATCATGGGTATGACTGTGACGTGAGGCTGACGTTATGTCACTGCTTCTTCCTTTCCACTGTCTTTTGGGTTAATGTTGCTGTAATGGTGGTGTTTGTGATTTTGGGTGAAACTGAATTTCTTCACATTGAATCATTCATTATATTCTGTGGAACACTTCCGCACTGTGAACATTACCACACCATCTGGAGACTTTTCTGAACAATAAAAAGCAGGAATGATAAGAGTTCACTGGGGGAAATGTGAACAAATGGCATTTGACTCTGTAAATATTGACAGTATGTTGCTGTAAGTCGGCTTTTACAGCTGGCGAGTACGCGCTAACTCCACTCAGTGAGCTTCTCATGTGGCGCACACACTGTTTCACCATGCTGATGTAATTGCTCTTACAGCATGCTTTAAAACTCTGACTGGAACAGCCCGGTGGTCTTGATTCCCAAGGCCGATGGGTCGGTCCAGTTCTGTGTGGACTATAGAAAGGTCAACTCAGTGTCTAAATTTGAAGACCTAAGGGCCATCTTTAGGTCGCTGAAGCGAGCGGGTCTCACAGCCAACCTGAAGAAGTGTGCGATTGGTTGAGTGGAAGTACAGTATCTGGATTTCCACTTGGGCAATGGGCAGGTGCATCCCCAAATTAATAAGACAACAGTGATTGTGGCCTGCCCGAGGCCCAAGACCAAAAAGGGGGTGAGACAGTTCCTGGTGTTGGCTGGCTACTATCGTAGGTTTATACCTAATTATTCAGACGTCACCAGCCCGCTGACTGATCTCACTAAAAAGGGAGCACCAGATCCGGTCCAGTGGACGGAGCAATGCCAACAGGCTTTCTCTAAAGTAAAAGCTGCACTGTGTGGGGGGCCACTTTTACACTCCCCTGACCTCTCTCTCCCCTTTGTTTTACAGATGGACGCATCAGACAGGGGGTTGGGGGTGGAAGGTGAGGAACAACCCATGCTGTACATCGTGCAAGCTCTTGATGCGTGAAAGCAAGTACAGCACTATCGAGAAGGAGTGTTTGACCATCAAGTGGGCAGTCTTTGCCCTCCAATACTACCTGCTGGAACGCCTTTTCACCCTCTGTTCAGACCACGCACCCCTCCAGTGGCTCCACTGCATGAAGGATGCCAATGCGCAGATCACCCATTGGTATCTCACCCTCCAGCTGTTTAAATTTGAGGTGGTCCACAGGATGGAGACTCAGATGGTGGTAGTGGACTTCCTGTCCCATCGGAGGGGGATGAGTGGGCCAAGTCATTATGCCTGTTGTCAATTGATGTGTGTGTGTGTTTCTTGCAGTGACGGTGGAACATAAGAGGAGTAGGAAAGCAGAGAAGGGACTCTGGGACCAGAGTACGACTCTGTGTGTGTGTGTGTGTGTGTGTGTGTGTGTGTGTGTGCACCTATGTGTCCTAGAGTGCGCAAAGAAGAAGCTGAAAAGCTGTTAATAAATGTGTGTTCAACATTAGCTCCTGTCTGCCATACTTCTGTACTCCACCCACATCAGGGAAACTATCACACTACAATATACATATCATACTACAGAACACAGAACCATAAGTCTAATAGTGCATGTATTGAAAGTTATTCTCCATGTGTTGACGAGCAGAATTGAGACCAAGGCTAATGCGTACCTTGGTAACAATCAATTCAGTTTCAGGCAAGGAGTTGGCACAAGAGAGGCTATCATGGTAATGACACTACTTAGTGAAAGGTGCATGGACTACGAACAGGATGTGTATGTGTGCTTTGTGGATGATGAAAAGGCTTTTGATAGAATAAACTGGGTAAAGCTACTGGTAGTTTTGAAATGCATAAGTATTGCTTGGTGAGACTGGAGACTGATTGTAAGGCTATATATGGGGCAGAATGAGAGAGTAAGGATGAAAGATGGCCCAACAGATCCAGCAGTGATTGGCTGTGGTATGAGACAAGGTTGCTCACTATCCCCCATACTTTTTAACATACAGTATATGCTGAAGCCATGATAAGAGAAGCCTTAAGTGGTGTGAATGAAGGAATTTGAGTGGGAGGCCATCTCATCAAGACGATATGTGCATGAACAAGCAACAATAGCCATCTCTGCTGAGGGTCTACAGCTCATGATGGATAAAATGCAGAAGGCTGCTATGGAATATGGAATGAAGATCAACATAAAGAAGACTAAGGTAATGAAAATCAGCAAGAGACCTGATGAGGAATTTGTGATTTTTCTTGAAGGTGAACAACTAAGTCAAGTAACGCAATTCAACTACCTTGGGAGCCTGCTCACACAGGACAGATACTGTGAGAAAGATATCAGATCAAGAATACCCTGGGCAAAGGACACATTTTCTAAAAGGAAAGAACTCTTGACAAAAACCTTCAACCTTGATCTGAAGAAGAGAATGATCAAGACCATCATCTGGAGCATTCTACTTTATGGAGCCGAATTGTGGTCCTTAAGGAAGAAGAATGTACAAAGGATAGAAAGTTGCAAAATGTGGCTTTGGAGGAAAGTGATGAACATCTCTTAGTCTGACAAAATATGTAATGAGGAAGTAATTTGGCATGTCAGTGAGAAGAGGTCCATTATATCCATCATCAATGGAAGGCAGAATGCCTGGCTTGGACATACTCTGCATCATGGGGATCTTCTCTTTGTAGTTATAGAGGGGAGAATGGATGGGAGGAGGCCTCCAGGAAGACAATGGATAAGAATGCTAGACAGGATGTAGAATGGTGGCCCCTACGTATTAGTCTAGCAGCGTGCCATGGAGCAGGGACTATAGGGAAGGACCTGCCTGTGGGCAGAACACAAGAGAGAGAGTTCCATAGTTCCTTTAAAATCCTATAATAAAAGCTTATAAGAGATTGAAGCAGAAATGCTTTCTAAAAATACTAGCATTATTTATTTATGGTTTCTCAGGGTGGTATTTGGAATAAAATGTTTTATCTGTTGTAAAACTCTAGTATATAAGTGGCTATAAATGAACACCACACAAACAGGGTACTTTTCTTATGGATCTAATTGTCACTTGGGGTGTAAACCTTGATACAATTCTGATTCTTAAAGCAGACACAATTCAATATTTTACAATATCATCAAATCTGCCATGATAGGGTATGATATGATTTCAATTCATAAGGAAACTAACTATTAGATATTAATTTTGAATAATTGGACTACTGTGTGTGTGTGTGTGGGGGGGGGGGGAACAGAATCTCTTTTCCTACCGGATCTCCTGGCATACCTCCGCCGCACTCTTGCTTCATTGCCTCGGAAAAAAAGGCACCGGCGTCGGGGGAAACGTAGTGGCTGTCTTGTGAGGTTGAGGTCGGTGTTGGTACGTCCCGATTGAGCTGGATATGGTGCTGGCCCTCGCCTGTGTGTCTCTCAACGCTCCCTGGATCCTGTTGCTTCCTCTCTGGTTATGGTGGTGGGCTCCGATGAGGCCTTCCAGCCCCACGGTCCCTGTTCCCCTTGTTTATGCTGGCGTGGAGTGAATCTGGAGTATCTGCAGCCCTTGGGTCATGCTCCATCTTCAGCTGTTTGTCCGCCGGCTCCTGCTAGATTCGGCCTGGTTAACGCCAGATCACTTGGAAATAAAGCATTTATCCTCAAGGACTTTTTCATAACTCGGGAACTGGACTTCCTCTTTATCTCCGAGACCTGGCTGAGTGCTGGTGAGTCCAGAGTCTTTTCTGATCTTTTACCTGACGAGTGCTGCTATTTTAATTCTCCCCGGACGTCTGGTCGAGGAGGAGGAATTGCGACTGTCTTTAAGAGTGACTTTAAATGCAAACAAATATCGTGGCCATCCCCCGCTAGCTTCGAACTGAGTCTATTTGAGCTGGGTCATCCGCACACTGTGTTGTGTGCGGTGATTTATCGTCCTCCCAAATATAACAAAGACTTTTTAATGGACTTTTCTGTATTCTTGTCGGATATTATGCCTAATTATGACCGGGTCCTCATCGTTGGGGATTGTAATATTCACGTCTGTTGTCCTGAGAAGAACCCATTAGCGAGAGACTTTTTAAACATCATTGACTCTTTTAATATTGTCCAAGCTGTACTTGGGCCGACACATGAACGTGGTCACACACTTGATCTTGTCCTATCCTATGGTTTGCCTGTTTGTAATCTGGAGATCTATGATGCCTTTTTCTCTGATCATATGCCTGTTCTGTTTGAAGCTGCTGTTTACCGTCGGACAGTTAAATTTTGCGCTGCTGCTCGCAAATGTCGAGTTATTAACCCTTCCACTGCCGCACATTTTTCCACTGTTTTCAATCAAATCTGTGTTATGCCTGAAAATGTGTTCAATGATACTGAGTCACTGAACTCTTGTTTTCTCAACACCTGTCAAACTGCCTTAGACATTGTGGCTCCACAGAAAATTAGACGGCAAAAAACTAAGTCAGAGGCAGAACCCTGGTTGAATGAAACCACCAGGGCTTCTAGGCAGGAGTGTCGAAGAGCTGAGAGAAAGTGGAAAAAGGATAAATTACAAGTGTCCTTTCAAATTATGAGAGATTGCTGGCGTCATTACCAATCCACTGTGAAAGAGGCTAAAAGAAAATATTTTTCTGATATCATCCTGTTAAATTTCCACAAACCTCGTGTCTTGTTTAAGGTTATTAACTCTGCTCTGAATGCACCACAGGCGTTGGAAATTGAGGCTTCTCCAGCTGTGTGTGAAAACTTTCTCCATTTTTTCATTGATAAAGTGTCTTCTGCCAGAGCACTTATTTCACCCCCTGGTATTGATCCCTCAGTCTCTGCTCCATGCTCTGTGTTTTTTGAGACTTTTGAGCCTGTGACCCTGTCCTTTGTGAAGGAGATTGTTGGTCACTTGAAGCCCTCAGGTTCTCCAAGGGATACTGTTCCTCCTCGACTTTTTAAGGAGGTTCTTCCAACTATTGGACCATCATTTACTGCAGTTATAAATAGTAGTCTATCCTCTGGAGTGGTGCCAGCTCAATTTAAACATGCTGTTGTGCAACCCTTGTTAAAGAAACCTGGACTAGATCCTACTGTTTTGGCTAATTTCAGACCTATTTCCAAATTGTCTTTCCTGTCTAAAATCTTGGAAAAGATTGTTTATTGTCAGCTCATGGACTTTATAAATGGACAGAACATTATTGAGATTTTCCAATCTGGTTTTAAAACATTACACAGCACCGAATCAGCGCTGCTAAGAGTTTTTAATGATATCTTTTTAGCTACTGACTCTGGCCATAGTGTTGTCCTTGTGCTCCTTGACTTGACAGCAGCCTTCGACACAGTAGACCATGACATCCTCATTGCTCGTCTGGAGCAGTGGGTGGGGGTCAGAGGCACAGCACTAGAATGGTTCAGGTCTTATTTAACTCAGCGGTCTTTCTGTGTTAGCTTTGCTGATCATGTGTCCTCCACTGTTCCGTTGTTACATGGGGTTCCGCAGGGCTCTGTGCTTGGCCCTCTTTTATTTTCCCTTTATCTACTCCCACTTGGCTCAATTCTCAGGAAGCATGGTATTTCTTTTCATTGCTATGCTGATGACAGTCAGATTTATGTACCTCTTAAAAAGTCAGAATCCTACTGTATAAAGCCTCTGTTAGACTGTTTGCAAGACATTAAGGCTTGGATGTCTCTAAACTTCTTAAATTTTAATGAAAAAAAGACAGAAGTTATGGTTTTCAGTGGCTCTGCAGTGACCCCCCTGGTTGACCTAGGCTACCTGGAACAGTATCGTAGGCCAATCATTAGTAACCTGGGGGTAAAGGTGGACACTGACCTTAAATTTGACACCCAGATAAAAGCTGTGGTGAAGTCCAGTTTTTTCCAGCTAAGGCAGCTGGCAAAAATCAAACCAGTCCTTCAGAGACAGCACTTTGAAACAGTAATCCACGCCTTTGTGACTACCCGACTGGACTACTGTAATGCACTATATATGGGGGTTAGTGAGTCCTCCATTGCTCGTCTGCAATTAGTTCAAAATGCTGCCGCTCGTCTTTTAACGAACACTAGAAAGTATGAGCACATTACACCCATTCTGGCCTCACTGCACTGGTTACCTGTTCATTTTAGGATTCATTTTAAAATTCTTTTGTTTGCATTT